>VZUI01054781.1:0-22124 GCA_013401135.1 Cettia cetti | reverse complement strand
CCTTTCCTTTCCTTTCCTTTCCTTTCCTTTCCTTTCCTTTCCTTTCCTTTCCTTTCCTTTCCTTTCCTTGTTTTTGAATTTTTTTTGTTGTTTCTGCCCAGACTAACAGAGCTGAGGAAGGGACACCCAAAGGTTCTCCCAGACCTTTTCAGAGAGTTCTTCTTGCATGAATAACCTGAAGGGTCACAGCCCATCCCCATGGCCGTGGAAGCAGAACCCAGCCAGCTGCCCCCAAGCAGAGATGTGATGGGAAAAGAGGCAAAGAGGCTCCCAGGAGCTGCTGGATCCCTTTTTAGGGCTCAGAGGGAGGAGCCAGTGGCTGCTGTGTGATGAGGGGCATCCAGCAGGACAGTGACTCCTGTCACTCGGTGCCTGGCACAGGTGAGCTGCAAGCACAGAAACTCTGCCTCACCCTCAGCATCTGCCTGGCTTTAAAAACCCAGGGTGGCAAAAAAAATGAATGAACTGACCAAAAATCCAAGGAATTTCTTGTGGGAGAGCTGCCTTTCCTCCTGCTGGAGCAGAGCACAGAAGGCAGAGAGGAAGAGGCTCAGTCTGAGCTGAGGGCATTCCCTGGGGGGCTTTGCAGAGCACAGCTGGATGCTGCTCCTTAAAAAGCAACTTCTCCACCAGCACAGCTGCGGGATCCCTGGGCCGGTGGGCTCACCTTCCTCCTGGCCACTCTGGGGGTCCTGCAATGAACCCCTTCTGCTGTCCCTGCCCTTGCTGTCCCCACGCGCTGGCCCCGGGTCCCCTCCCACCAGAGCAGGGGGTGCCCCGAAACAAGGGGAGCCCCAGGGCTGCCCCTCCATTCCCCTCCTGCTGTCAGCAGCGAGTGAACAGCAGGAAAAGAGCCCCACCAGGAGCAAAAGAGCCTCTTTTGGGTTTTTTTTTTTGTTTTTTTTGGTTTTTTTTTTTTTCCTTTTGCATTCCTAGAGAGCAGAGAAAGAGCAGGAACGGGAGATAAAAGCAGAGCAGGGGGTCTTCCGAAAGAGCTGCTGGGTGGAAAATTCCGCCGCGGGGAGGGGAAAGCAGAGCGAGCTCCGTGCCCGGAGCAGCGCGGGGGGGTCGCGGTGTGCTCGGGGCCCGTGGCCGGGTGGAGCGGGCGGGACACGGCGGTCGCTGTCTCCCTCTCCTGGCTGCTTCCAGGAGAGGTGCCCGGACTCCTTCGCCTCCCAAGCCCTGCTGGGGCTGATGCCCAGGGAGCCCGAGCAGGGAGCTCCTCTTCAGGGGGAGCTGAGAGCCCCGAGCCTCGCTGGGGACACTCGGGTGACACCCCGGGGGGGTGGTGGCAGCTGGGCTGGCTGTGCCGGGTGCCCAGGGCCCTGCCCAGGGCTGGCAGCTCCTGGCCTGGCAGGGCAGGGCTCGGGAATTGGGCTGGGCACCCAAGGGCGGGGGTGTGGGACAGCCCAAATCCTGCTGGTCCCTCCTGCTCCTCCCTGTGCTGGCAAGCTGTGGGCTGGGCTGGGCACTTTGGGCTCTGTCCTCTCTGCAAGGACCTGGCTGTGGAATTTCAGTTCCAATTTGCAAGCTCCTGCAAAGCTTGGGTGGAGATTTTTTGGGTTTTTCCCTCCCTCCTGCAGCTGATGGAGGGGCTCTGACCTTTCCCTTTGCTGCCTCCAGTGACTCCTGCACCCCTCCCTGAGCCCTGCCAGGCTGGCCCTGCCATCACCCTGCCCCGGGGCAGGAGAGCTGTGGGGAGGAGAGAACCCCAAAAATCCCCAAACCCAGGCTGAGCGTCTGTGCCCCGGCACTGCACGGCTCCGGGGGCTGCTGGGTGACACTGGGGACCCTGAGACCCCAGCCCGGGCTCTGAGCCCCTGTGCCCTGGCACCACACTGCTCTGGGGGCTCCTGGGTGACACTGGGGACCCTGAGACCCCAGCCCGGGCTCTGAGCCCAGCCTGCCCCGCTCTGTGCCCTCTGCTTTCCCACGAGGGAGCTGCCTGCGCTGCTCGGGGCAGGAGGAGGTTCCTCATCCCCCTCTCAACGCTTCAGCCCTTCCCGTGCTCTCCAGGAATCCAAAATCCCCGCGGCGCGTCCTGGGAGGCCGCCACACCCTCCCGAGGAGCAAACCAACCCTTCGTGTCCCTGCAGCTCCTCCGGGCACGGCACAGCCTCCCGCTGCCTTTGCCACCCCAAATGCCACCGAGCCTCCCTCATTTTTGGGTCACAATACCAAATATCCCCAGGGTGTTTTTTTGCCCCGTTTTTGTCACTTTTTTTTTTTTTTTTTGCTGCCGCCACTTGCACAAACCTCGCTCCGGGAGATGGGCGCTGTCACATCAAGGGTTCCCTCAGGGTGGGAAGGCAGGGATGGACAGAAAATGAAAGTGAAGGAAGGAAAGAAAGTGGCAATTTGAGACCTCCAAGAGTGACCGGGAGGAAGGGGATCCCTGGCAGAGCTCCGTGTGAAAATCGAGGCTGACTCCGGGGACAGCCACATTTTGGGATCAAGGCAGCCCAAGCTGAAAGGAAATGAACCCCCAGCTCTGACACTCGCTGCTCCTGCATGAAATCCACCCTGGAACCTCTCCTTCCCTCTGGCAGAGAGAACTCTGGAAGGAAACCCCCCTGCACGGGGCTTCACGTGCCTAGATCTGTGTTCAGCTAAAGCTGCTTTGTCACTAAGCCCGGATCTCCCAGCAGGTGCCAAGAGCTCTCAGAGCCCCCTAAAAGCAGCCCGGGGTCCCCAGGTTTTGGACGCTGTGCTTGGGGAGGAGGATGTTTCTGGCACGTTTCCCTGGGCCCGGCTCACACCTCCAGTCCCAGAGGGACTCCCCGGGGAGGAGCTGCTCCGTGTGCAGCTCCCCAGCACACACAGCTCTGCTCCTGGCCCTGACCCTGCACTGAACCCCTGCCATCCCTCCAGCATGGGGAGGGTGGGCTGCGAGCAGGGGCAGGGTCCTGAGCAGGGAAAAACGGGTCCTGAGCAGAGAAAAGGGGTCCATGAACAGGGAAAAAGGGTCCTAAGCAGAGAAAAGGGGTCCCTGAGCAGAGAAAAGGGTCCTGAGCAGAGAAAAAGGGTCACTGAGAAGGGAAAAGGGTCCCTGAGCAGAGAAAAGGGGTCCCTTAGAAGGGAAAAAGGGTCCCTGAGAAGGGAAAAGGGTCCCTAAACAGAGAAAAGGGTCTTGAGCAGAGAAAAGGGGTCCCTAAACAGAGAAAAGGGTCCCTGAGCAGAGAAAAGGGGTCCCTGAGAAGGGAAAAGGGGTCCCTGAGAAGGGAAAAGGGGTCCCTGAGCAGAGAAAAGGGGTCCCTGAGAAGGGAAAAGGGGTCCCTGAGAAGGGAAAAGGGTCAGGCCTGACTGCAGTCAGTCTGGAGGTTGGGAGCAGGGCTCAGCCACAGCCCCAGCCTCCAAAAGCAGGAAAATCAGGATGTTCAGCTGCTCTCCCCCCACATCTGGGATCTGCTGGTGCCAGGCACATCTCTGTGTCCCAGCCCACCTCCCCCTGCCTGCCTGAGCCACCCTCCCAGGACCCCAAACAGCCACAACCCCCAGCTGGGCACCCCAGGGCCAGCCCAGCCCTGTTCCCCTCGGTTTGGAGCTCCAGCAGAGCACAGACAACTCTTCCCCCCAGCCCCAGGAGCCCTCCTCTCTCTAATTGCCTCTGAGAGTAATTAGCATCACGTATGATGCTAATACTGATTACAAGGACTGATAACTGGAGCAATAAATACGGCCCAGGGCTGGAAATCACCTCTCTTTTTTATTGGTTCAAGCTGAAGTTAGCTAACACAAACTGGTTTAGGAGACAGCTGCCTCCTGCTCCGGGTGCAGATCTGCAGCTTCGTCCTGCCCCTTGGCACGAGGCTCCCTGGCAGGGGGAGGAAGAGCCCGGGCACCAAACTGGGCACCAAACTGGGCACCAAGCTGGGCACTGGGAAGCTCTCCATGGGCAGAGGGGAGCTGGGCTGGGCCCTGCTGAGCCCCTGCGAGCAGCCCTGACAGGGATTTGAGGTTCTTTTAGGAAAATCAATGGAGAAATGAATATAATTAGTATTTTTAGGGTGTTTTTTTTTTCCCTCTTGTTTCCCACCTGCCTGCTCCAGGAAGGTGCTGCTCCCCGTGTGCTTCCCAGAATTACTGGGGCGGTGCATGTGGGAGCAGCTCTGAGGAATGCCAGGAGGTTTTCACTGAAATACCCCAGCAGAAGGACAAAAGGACAGCTCAGACAGACAGACAGCAGCCCAGCCCCCCTCTGCTGGCAGTCCTGGCTGTCCCACAGCAGCCCCGAGCTCTGGGGCTGATCCTGGCAGATCCCTGGGGAGCAGAACTTGGCTCTGCTCCTCCACGGACACCAGGGGGGCTGCCCGGGGTGTCCCCGAGGAGGAGACAAGGACAGGGAGCCCCAGACTCTGCCAGCCCTGCCAGGGCCAGGGGCTGCACCCCAGGGTGCCCAGAGCACCCCTGCCCCCCCCAGCCCAAAATGGGGCATTTCAGGGCTGGCCTCTGGGCTGGCAAGGCTCAGGGAGACAATCCCCAGAGCCTGGCTGTGCCTGCTGCCGCCCCTCAGGGGACAAAGAACCAGGTGGGATTTAGGGGCAGCTCCCCCCTGTCCCACACAGGTGCAGCTGCCCCCCCCCGCCCCCAGCCAGGTGTGCAGCCCCCAGCAGAGCAGCCTGGGCATCACCCAGCATCCCCCTCCCTCCTGGGGGGCTGCAGCACCCTCACCTGGCAGACAGCTCCCTCCCCTCCAGGAGAGCCCCCCCGGAGCACGGCAGCCCCCTGCTCACCCTCCAGCCCCGTCCCACAGCCAGCTCTGCCATCGCTGGCCTGTCACCGCAGCGAGGGACACGAGGGGACAGCAGCACCTTCTGCACCAGCAGGGAAAGCTGCCGGGACCAGCAGCCTCTGTGTCCCCAACGCCCCCGGCTGTGGGGTGTCTGCAGGGCCGGGAGGGGCTCCCCGGGCCGGGGATGCCAGCCCAGCCCAGCCCGGCACGGCACAGCCCAGCCCAGCCCAGCCCGGCCCAGCCCAGCCCAGCCCAGCCCAGCCCAGCCCAGCCCAGCCCAGCCCAGCCCAGCCCAGCCCAGCCCAGCTCTTCCCCCGTTTCTCCCCCCATGCCGTTTCCTTTCCGGGGACTCAGCTGCTCGGTGCCTGCAGGGATCCCTGTTCTCTCCCAGGGTGGTTTGAGGTCAGTTTGAGCATCACAGCTCTGTCCAGAAGTGGAGACCTCATCCCTGCTGGCGTGTCGGTGCCAGCTTTGATTCTCCTGGGAGTGCCACTGGCTGCTCTCGGTGGCTCGGGGTGACCTTGGCCCCGTTGCCTGCCCTTCTGAGGCTGCCTCCGAGTGCCTGCAGCGCTGCAGCCGCAGTGCCTGCGTGGGGATGGCAGTGCAGGAGGGAGGCTGGGCTCTCCCTGCCAGGGAACATTCCCTGGGAAAGGCACCAGCTCCTGCCCGCTTTGCAAGGAGAAAGCAAATATTCATTTTTCCCAGGGAAACGTGTGCTTGACCTCAGCCCTAGGCTGAGCC
The DNA here is from genome assembly GCA_013401135.1 of Cettia cetti. Taxonomy (NCBI): domain Eukaryota; kingdom Metazoa; phylum Chordata; class Aves; order Passeriformes; family Sylviidae; genus Cettia; species Cettia cetti. Next base: position 16,651 of record VZUI01054781.1, on the reverse strand, counting down.
AACCCTGACCTCTGCCAGGTTCCACTGTCAGTGGTGATGATCAGCAGGCAGAGGTGACATCAGCAGGCAGAGGTGACATCAGCACATTGATGAGAGATGCCCTCGTTAAGTTATCACTCAAGGCTGGGCTCCTTCACTCCAGGCATGAAAAAGAGCCAGGAGAAAAGAGGGGTAAGAGCAAGGCTGGCACTTAAACCCCAGAGGGAAAAGGCTGGAGCACCTTGGCAGGTGTGGTCTGTGGTTAGTGGCAAATTTTGGCTGCTTTGGGAAGGGAAAGGTGCTGGAAATGTTCAGGGAGAGCCTTTCAGGAGGCTGTGCCCTGTGTGATATTGTGTAGGGGTGTGCTGGGTGCATTTTATTTGTATTATACACCCCTGTTATTCCCATGATTTGCAGGGTCTGGGTAACACATCCCTATTATTCCCATGATCTGTAGGGTCTGGGTAACACATCCCTGTTATCCCATGATCTGTAGGGTCTGGGTAACACATCCCTGTTATTCCCATGATTTGCAGGGTCTGGGTAACACATCCCTGTTATCCCATGATCTGTAGGGTCTGGGTAACACATCCCTGTTATCCCATGATCTGCAGGGTCTGTGTAACACATCCCTGTTATTCCCATGATCTGCAGGGTCTGGGTAACACATCCCTGTTATTCCCATGATTTGCAGGGTCTGGGTAACACATCCCTGTTATCCCATGATCTGTAGGGTCTGGGTAACACATCCCTGTTATCCCATGATCTGCAGGGTCTGTGTAACACATCCCTGTTATTCCCATGATCTGCAGGGTCTGGGTAACACATCCCTGTTATTCCCATGATTTGCAGGGTCTGGGTAACACATCCCTGTTATCCCATGATCTGCAGGGTCTGGGTAACATACCCCTGTTATTCCCATGATCTGCAGGGTCTGGGTAACACCCCCCTGGTGTTTCCAGAAGAGGAGTGCACAGGCCGGCTGTGAGGATGCTGGAGTGTGACAACCCAGGGCAATCCATCCGCACAGAGAACATTTCCCAGCAGGATCACGGAGGGACACATCATTCAAGCACAGCCAGGGGTCCCTGCTGGCTCCTGCACACCCCCCAGCGCGGGTGACACACGTGGTGACGGTGTCTGAGCACAGACGTCACCTCTGAGGAGGGGTGGCAGTGTCACTGCCGGCTCCGTGTCACCGTGTGTCACCGCAGAGCCGACACGCCGCTCCCGAGTCCCTGCGCCAAAACCCAGCGCTGGGTCCCGATGTGGGTGACAGTGAGGGACACGCGTGGGTCCTGGGGGACGCTGGGTGTCCCTGTGCCAGCCCAGCCCTGCCCGAGCCCTGCCCACGGCCGCGGCACAGCGCCAGGGCACATCCAGCCCCGCTCCCTGCTCGGTTGAAAGGAGGTCGCCCTCGTCCCGCTCCTGCAGTGAGCAAGGCGGCCTGGCATTTACCCAGGGTTTATTTGGACACTCCACAGCCAGCTGCAGACATTTTTTTCATTTGCTTTTTGTCTGACTTCATGCCCTTTTGGTGATTGCTTATAAACTCGGCGTGGAGAAGGGACCAGTGCTGGCTGCTTCCAGGGGAAGGAGGCTGGTGCAGCATCCACCAGAGGCAGGCAGACTGAGAGAGAAAAAATCTGAGAGAGAGAAAGAAAAAAAAAAACCACCCTCATGAATTATCTGTCCTGGAAACAGCGTGTTCTCTTCACAATTCCCTTTGACTGTTTAGGGAAAGATTTATCCTCTCCTTTTTTTTTTTTTTTTTTTTTGACAGCAGAGTTTGCAGCACTCCTGCGAAGTTCAGGCCAGCCTGGATTAACTGTGCATCCTCAGTGTCTGATTAGCTCTATTTGCTGTGTTTTTATTGACCTATGCAAGAGGAAAATCTAGGTCAGGCCGGGCTGATGAGGCTGGAGCTGGCTCTGTAATATAAATCAGAACAAACGAGGCCATCCAGCCGCTGAGCCATCAAATCGCGCTCTGGGGTGGGTCGCCTCCAAAGAGTCCAGGGGACATAATTAGGAACTTTCCCAAGCTGTCAATCAGACAGGGAGGTGGAGGGAGGGGAGGGTTTTTTTAGGAGCTGCTCCTTGTTTCTGGGTGAGGTGCATTTTATCAGCGAGTGGCTGCAAATAGAAACGGCCCTGCCTGGCTGTGGCTCCGTGTTTCTGTGCACAGAGGAGGGATGGAGACAGCTGAAGGAAGCCTGCAGGGCTGAAATGAGTTTTTCTAGGGAAGCAGGAGGGGAGGGCAGAATCTTTTACCCAGCTCCCTCGCTCACAGACCTTATTGATGGCTTTTGCCGCGCACAGCCAAGGGGAGACTGTGTGCTCCTGGCAGTCCTGAATCTCCTCTAACATTGGCACTCCTGGCTTGGTTGGATCAGAGCAGGGAGCAGCCTGTGACCCGAGCTGCAGCTGCGTTCGTCACCCTGCTCTGGGGGGAGAGAGCAGGCGGCGATGCTGTGACAGGCTGATTTCAGCTGCCTCACAAAACCCGTCTGCCGCTGGAAAAGCTCTTTGCAGGGAGACAAAGGTGTCTGGTGCTGGAAGTTTCCAGGCTGGGGAGCAGGGAGCAGCCTCAGCTGGTGCTGTCTGGGGTGTGTGATGTGCTGGGAGTGCGATGTCACACAGCATTAGCTTCACTTTCAGCAGGGCCGAGCACAGGGACAGCGCTGGGGACCACAGAGCCACGCTGGGAGGGGACAGGGGAGCAGCACGGCCACACAGCGGGGTCACACCCCAGAGGGGGCACCCAGAGAGGGGGTGCTGCAGGCACAGAGGGCAGGACAGGCTCTCCCTGCTGTCAGGGCTCCCCCGGGGCTGTCAGAGGTGCTGCTGGCTCGGCTCGGCTCAGCAGCGGGCGCGGGAGGCCAGCTCAGGTCAGCGTCACGTTGTGCTGCCAGGAGCCACACATGAGATGGGCAGGCAGCGCCCTGGCCACGGGGAGGTGGCCCTGGAGAAGGTCACCTGCCTGGGGGAGCTGCCTGGCACCTGCTTTTGGGGGAGCAATGGGCTGGGCAGAGCCGTGCAGGGGAGCTCAGCCCTGGGAGCGGAGCAGGGAGTGCTCGTGGCACGGCTCCCGCTGCCTGTGGCAGGCTCACAGGTGTCAGGCCTCAGTGAACCCGCAGTCCTTTCCCACCTGGAGGGTTCTGGAGGGATTTTGGAACGTGTGGAGCAGGAGCACCTTCAGTGGGAGTGTCAGGAAATGCTTTTTTAGGAACAGGGAGAACCCAGCAGCCTTTGTACAGCTCCACACCCAGGTGCAGCAGGTGTCCCGTGCTCTTCTTCTGGGGGAAATCAGGAAAACAAGAGGAACATCAGCTTTTATGGAGAAAGGAGAGAGAGAGACCTGCTGGAGATGCAGGGTACTGATGCTGTTGTTTATACAGCAACACAGATTTTGAGTTTAGAAGGTTGAGAAAATGAATTTTTTATTATTGGGATGTGTCTTTTTTTAATACTATTTTACTCAGGCCAATTCAATTGGTGAAACAAGGACAAACTTTTTAAATCACACTGGTTAAACTAGAGGGACATCAAGAAGAAGCCCCTCTTAGGAAGGGAATGAAAACATAAGGTACAGTTAGGAAAACCTGTCTTATTTACAAAAAGCTGCTTAGAAAAAAAAAAACCCAAAACTTTCAAAAAACCAAAACATCTCAAGCAAAAAACCAAAACTGCAGGGTTCCCTCCTCTGAACCTTCTTCAGCAAGATGCTTGGGTGAAGCTGGTGGGTTCCAGGGGCAGCTGCCTGTCCTGCTGAGCCCCCCAGGCATTGGCATTCCCTGCACACGCTGCTCCTGCCTCCCTGCTTTATGGCTGTGATTTACCGACGTCACAGGCGCCGCATCACGGAATTGAATTTACGGGAGGCTGAATTTATGATTAGAGGAGTTAACCCTTCGCCACTTTGTGCCTCCCCCAGCCCCTGCTGTGCAGCACTCTGACAGACAGAGCCCAATTCCTGTGGAGAGCTGCTCCCCTGGAGTGGAGGGATCAGGGAAAGGGTCCCACGGGGATCTGGGCATCCAAAGTTCCCGGGCTCTGCGCACAGACCTGCAAGCTGGCACTGCAGCCGCTCCATCGGGCTCCTGTCTGCTCGTTCCATGTTAACAGCCCTCTCCATAATGATGTATTCCCACTTCTGGGTGATTTCCAAAGCGTTCCCAGCAGGTATTTCTCAGCCTCGCCATCCCCTGCCCCTCCCCTCTGAATTTCGCCCTCTCTCCAGCGGGATTTTTGGATAAACTGCAAGACACAGAAGCCAAACAAAGAAGGAAGGAGAGGCGATTTACAGGTCACAAGCCAAACTCGCTACAGGACACAGCTCCGTGGCTGTGCTTGTGGCTGGGGGTGTTGGAACTGCTCCATCCTCACGAGCTAATTTGGGATGTCCTCTGCTCTCTGCCTGGGGAGGAAATGGCTCCTGTACAGCAGGCGCTTGTCTGTGACAGATCTCTTGTAAACAACATAATAGCTCCGTGTCAGACAGCACAAGACATCTCTATCAGGTGCTCTGCAGAGCCCCGGGGGAAGCTGGAGGACGGAGCGTGGTCAGCAGGGATTTTTCAGGCACGGGCTGGCGGAGCCAAAGGCTGGGCAGAGCTGGCTGGTAATGAAAAGGGAGCTCTGTGCTGTACCTGCAGCATCACACGGCAGAGCAGCTTTGCTCAGGTATTCTCATTAAGGAAAAGATGATATCAAAACTGGAGCAGGTAGCAGAGCAGGATGGAGAGAGGATTTCCTGCTCTGGGGGAAGGTCAAAGCCTTTTTTTTCCCTCCAAAATGAAAATCCTGGTGTTTTTCATCAATCATCAAAACCCATTTTTACCCGGGCTAGATCACAATGATTCATTTGGGCCTTCTTATATTTTTTTCCTACTCCTGTACATGTGTTCAGCACCCTTCCCTTCGTACCTACAGTCCCAAAATCTGAGTTTGAAATCTGGAATGAAAGTGTTGCTGTGTTTCTTTTTCTCTGGGATTGCTGTTGAGCGAGGGGAATCTGTCTTGCTTTCAAATGAACCTTTTGGGACTTCTCCTTCTGCTGGAGGCTAAAACCACAGCAATTTCTGTGGGCATCAGCGTTCCTCTGGTGATGTGATTTTTTTCCTCTCCTCTTTCAGCCTCTGAAAACCCTCACACCCCTGTGCCTGTGAGTCCAGCCATCCACCCATTCATCCATCTCCCCATTCCCATCCTTCCCTGCATTCCAGAGCAGCCCCGAGCTGCAGAAATCCTGCTCGAGGTGGAGAAACTGCAGCAGCAGAAGGAGCCTTTCCAGCAAATACTCTGTTTATTGATATTTTATTATGCTGTTTAGCAGGACCCTGGTGCCTGTAATAAAGCATTAAGGAAGTGTAGCAGCACATTCTCATTGATCCTCTTCAGTGCTGTGATATTTCTGGGAGAACCAGGGACAAAGAAAAGGAATAATTTTGCTCCCTTCCCCTGTGCTGAGTTGCTGATGGCAAAATGCCCTGGGAGCCTGAGGATTAGTTAGATTTAACGTGACCCCCACCTGAATAATCACAAACCACGTGGTAAAAAGGAGAAGCTTTGGGGGGTTTTGATCTGTAGAAATGCATGGTGAGGGATCTGGAGAAATCCATGGTGACTCAGGAGAGCTCAGATCTGCCCAGCCTGGCATTTCCTGGCTGAGGATGGTCCAGGGAAGGGATGAGCTGGAATTCCCTCTGTGTGATGGAAGTGTTGGAGGTTTTGTCTGCTCTGGGGGTTGAGGCTGCAGCCTGGCTGAGTTTCAGCAGAGGGAACAACCCCCTGAGCTTTGTACCTGGCAGGCAAATGTCCCTCTGTCCCCAAGAACACTGGAATTTTATCTGCCACCAAAACTAGGAAAAAACCCAAAATCTGCTCTCAACTGGAATTTATCTGGCACCAAAACTGGCAAAGAAACTCTTAGGTCAGAGCTCAAGGAAAGCTTTAATGCATCCAGCCTGCTGTTTGAGGCCTGCCTGTGCCCCTCTTCTCCTCCTGGGTGGTGCTTTAGGAGCAAAACCTGCTCCAGGTGAGCTCCAAAGGGCAGCTTTTATTCCTGCATCCCTCCTGGAGCTGCTGCTTCTCATCCCTGAGAAGAGCTCGGAGCCTCTGGCTCTGCCATCCCTATGCAGGCACATAATTCTGTCTGGAATGGAGGTTTTATTCTTGTAAACATTGTATTTATTATTAAAAGAATACATATATATAGGCTGGTGAATTCATACTGCACAAAGAAAAAAAAAGGAAAAAGTCATAAAGCTCCCACTAAAGAGGCAGGAAAATGCTGTGAGGAGAACAAAGCAGGAATTTATCACTGGGTTTGGGCAATCTCAAAGCCAGGCATGGCATTGTAAATAAAATACACAGCATTCCTTTCACCACAAATGTACCCTCAATCAGGGAAAAAAAATACAAATAATTTGAGATCTGATCCACTCCTCAATCAGGATGTGACTCATGCTCAGGAATCAGAGAGATAAAAACTGGGGGCAATTTCTAAATCACTCTGGCCTCCAAATGCTGGGTCTTCAAGTGCTGTTGGAGGGAGGAGCTTTGGGAATGAGCAGAGGAATTTGCAATGCCTCAAATTTTGAGGTTTAATCCCAGTTTTCCTAGTTTCCAGCACCCCACAAATGAAGGCAGCCAACGTTGCTCATCTTTTCTGAACAATTTTACCAAGTTCCCCACACAAAATATTTTATCTTTATGGGATGATTTAACTCTTGACCTGCTTGGTGCAGGCTGAAAAATTCCAGGACGGGTTTAAACCAAGAATTTCATGCCTGAGGTCCTTTGAAAGGATCTTTCAGAGGGATTAAGGAAAGAAAAGCTCACTAATATCAGGCTTTAATTTGCCACACTGGCTCCACACTGCTGCTGCTGGATTTGTGGGGCCTGCAGATGAAGGTGAAAGCTTTGTAGCCACTAAAACCACGGTGGCAGTGACTTGTGGAGATGTAAAATCCCTGGCTGTGGGAATTTCAGCCCAGTTTTAAAATACTGACTGGGCAGAACCCATCCCTGTGTGCCAGAACCTCCCAAGGATGCCGCAGTGCAGAATTATTTGGTGCCTTAATGCAGCTAATGCTGTTTCAGAGCTATTTAAGCCCAGCTTAACTTGTTCTTGGTCCTTTAATTGTGTCATTAGGAGCATTTCCAAATCAGTTCTGTAAAATATCTCACTCCTGAGCCTGAGGAGAGCCATTATCCAAGTTCTGATCCATTTCCCTGATAAGACTGATTAAGTTTTAGTGAGGCACTGCTTCCTGTGGATGCTGAGGAGGCTGGAGAGAGCCTGTGAACCTCTCCAGGTGACATTCAGGTGCTGCTCTGTGGGCTTCTGAACACTCTGGTGGCTGCGCCAGCCTGCTGGGGGTAACTCCTGCTTTGTATAGGTAATTTTGGGGGTTTTATCTCAATTCTGCCCCGTGGTTCAGGGCGCTGTGCAGGTATTGGGATACTGAGAGAGACAGAACCACTGAGAGATGTCTTTGAGCATGATTTATTGCTCTTCTCTTCTCATGAGGGGTGAGAACATCCTCACGGCACAAGTCCCTGGCCAGTGCTCACAAGACCACAGGTCACAAGGTCTTTTAAAGGTTAATTAGCCAATAAACTACTGCCACAAAGATTGTTTCTACTTTTACACCAGTCCCTAATTAATTTGTCTTACAAGTTTTTGCAGCAATGCCGACCTTCTTAACCAATCATCTCATGACACACAATCCTACAGAATTACACCTTAAAACCTTTTACTATTTCTGCAACTACTTCTATACCCAAACTTTAAAACCTTCCAACTTTCCACTGCCTAGCTTAACGTGTTTCTATCTAAACTACAAACCCACATTCTTGCTTATGGCCTCTATATCTGGAAACCTTTTCCAAGGTCTCAGGTCAAACCCTGTGTTTATTTCCGAGTCTGGGCCTGCATGCACAGGATTTTGAGAGCTTTCTGTGCCTTGCCTTCCCTCATGCAGGCACCCCGGGGTGCCCCAGAGGGATGAGCAGCAGGAATGTCATTCCAGCCCTCGTACAGCTGGGGGCTCAGCAGCACCGACAGCTCGGCCCTGCTGACCAGTGCGTTTGATCACTTGCTGTAAGGAGGGCTGTGGGTCAGGCAAAGCTCTAATTATTCATTTGTATTCTTCGTTATTATTCATTTGTATCCTTCGTTAGCATTGCAAAGGCAAGGTCTTGGAGCAGATAAGGACGTGCGGGGTCATCCTTGTGTTGTCTCTTTATCTCTCCTGTTAAACCATTCACAAATGCCACATCCACTCTGATGCCCCTGGGTTTATTTCTGTGTATAATGGCATGGCCAGCAGCTCTTCTTCCCCCGGCTCCTGTCCCATCCCTGCGGGTTTCCCTGGTCCCCAGCAGGCACAGGGCTCTGTCTGCAGCTGGAATAAACCTGCAGAGCCCCACGGGGCAGGCTGGGTCTCACCCCAGCTCCTCTGGCCTTTCCCCTGGGAATTCCACGTTTCTGTGCTGCCAGGCTCTGAGCCCCAGGCAAACCCTGCACTGAGCTGAGGCCCTGGAACAGCTCCCAAAATTCAGTGACAGCCCTGGGATTGTGGGGGTGTGGTTTGAATAGAAGTGTGTGATATCACAGGGTGCAAAACCTAGATTTTAATGTTTTACCACTGGAGACAAAAAAAAATCAGGTTTTTTTTTAGACTTGTGGGAACATCAGAGCTCAGGGAATTCTCTGCTGTGGGGAAAGGGGACAATGAAGTGATGAGAGGAGCACAGCAGTCCCACACACACAGAGCAGGCTGAGCACACCGTGCTCCTGTCAAAAGTCAGGCTGAGCTTCCCTAAAAAACTCAACCAGCAACAAAATTCTCCCTCTGTGCCCCCTCTTTTTAAAATATGCTGAGCTAAAAAAGTCACGTTATTGGTCCATACAATTGACACTTCTCTCCATTGGTTAAGGAAGAGAAACAATACTTGAGAAAGAAGTTGTTATAATGAAAATATTATTTACTTAAAAATGTTATGGAAAGAAAATAGTTATTTACAAAAATTGTTTGTAAAAGGAAATTCTTCTGAGAAATCTTCTCTTGAAAAGAAAATCAGCCCCTGACAGGCTGAGAACTTTTCAGACTCAAAAATATGAAGCCCAGAGGTGAGGGGCTCTCTGTGCTGCCTGACGCCTCCAGTCTCTCCAGAGGAGCAGCTGAGGTCAGCCCGAGTTCATTACTCTGCCAGGAGTTTATGATTTCTTTGTTATGAAGATTCAATACAGATTGATTTTAAAATAAACCTTTTTTTTTTTTTTTTGAGGGGGCCCCCCCTCAATTTAATAAATTCACTTTATTGTTTGGGCTTTGATGTTATTTTCCAGGTGATCAGCATAAAGCTTCTCCCTTGATTCCCCCACCACTGGATTTTAGACCTGGAGCCCTTCCCTCCCTCTCTCCTGATCAAAAGCTGGGCTCGGACTAAAGCTCAGCTGAGGCTCAGGTCTGGGGGCCAGTTTTGAAGTTGGAATCCAGGATTTCAGCCAGCCCAAATCACTTTTTAACCCAAGCCTGTGTTTTTCCAGGTATTTTCAGTCGGAATCAAGGAATTCCAAGCCTTTTTAATGAGCATTAACAGATGGGAAATTTCAAGTGCTTGAGCATTTGCATCTTGGTGCCATTTTGACAATAATTGGGGCCATTCCCCAGGGATGTCTGGGAATCAGCTTGGCACAGAGGGGTCTTTTAAAGGAAATTTCATCCACTGAAAGTGTTGTGAAACAGGAACTCCTCCCAGACTGAAACACAGGAATCCATCAGAGCTCCACTGGCTGTCAAAGGGAGCTGGGCAGGGATTTGGGAATTCTGGAGGGAATTCTGGAGGATAACTGGCATGAAGATTGTCCCAGGGAGGCTCAGGTGAGCAGCCCTTGGCCATGCAGCTGATCCCATTAATTGGGACAATCCCATTTCAAGTTTTCGCCTCCTTGGGAAAATATTTTCTTCCCATCCTCAATATAAATTTATTCTGTCAATTAAAAATCGCCTTCAGCTGCTACCAACCCCCTAGGCCTTGACTGGCATTGGATCAAGAGGTTTTGGGGGTAACTAAACCACTTTCAGGAGTTTTTTCCCCAGATGTTTCAGCTAAAGCCAACATCCCCAAATCCCCATCACCACCTCTGCAGGAGATTTATTGAGCAGCTCAAACCCCTACACACATTTTTTTGGGGGATGTTCTGCTTGAGCTGGAGCTTTTTTTGGGTATCTTGTTTGTTTGTTTGTGGTGTTTTTTTGTACATTTTGAGTTTGCAGTTTCACCTTGCTGTGGCTGCGGGTGCCAGGTGATTTTTCCATCTGCTCTGCTCTGCTTCCCTCGCCCTCAGAGCCGCAGAATAAAGCAGGAAAACTTTCTGTTGCTGCTTTTTGTGCACCTCCCTCCAGCCTGGAGCACCAGGGGGAGGAGGAGGAATCTCTCTGGGGGAGATGAGTGTGTTTTAAAGAGCAGTGATATCTGTCAGTGAGACAGCAGCTGCTCCGTAATTCATCCCCAGCTCTGCCTCCTCCTCCTCCTCTCGGCCCAGAAATGTCGACTCTGCACTTTTCTCTCTCTTGGGTTGTTTATTGAGGGTTTTTTTTTATTATTTTTTAATGCTTTCAGTGTGTCTGGGGGCTGTACTGAGGAAAGGACAAAGAAAATTAGGGAGAGCTCGGAGTCTGAGCAGCCCCTCCCTGGATTTGTCAGTGGTGGATGAGTTAATTTTGCCCAGGCTGGGCCATGGGAGGCTTGAGGAGCAGCAAGGGGAGCTGCTAAAAACCCATCCAGAAGTGCCCATCTGCTCATTTGGCATTTGCAGCCTGGCCCTGTGCTGCTCAGGAAGGTCAGGTGGCTGCAGGGCACTCAGGGTGTCCCAGAGCAGCTTTTTGGGGGCTGCTGGAAGCAGCCAGGCTGGCACAGGGAAGAAATCCGCCGATTTTGTTGGGTGTAAAACATAAAAAAAAAGGAGTTCTGCTGTTCCCTGGGAGCCAAAAGCATTCCCGAGGTTTTCTCCAGGTCCAATTCCCGATTTTTTTTCTCCAAGTCCCCTGTCCTGCCTTTTTACCCCTGCTGCTCTTTAACCCTGCCTGTGCCAGAGATCTCCATTAGCACCTCATTTTTGGGGGCATCACCGGGAAAACTTGGCTGCTGTCCCTAATTAGGGATGGAAACCCCACGTCCTGCCCTGAAACCGGGCTGAATTTACCAAAACCAGGAATTTACTGGGCTGAATTTACCAAAACCAGGAATTTACTGGGCTGAATTTACCAAAACCAGGAATTTACTGGGCTGAATTTACCAAAACCAGGAATTTACTGGGCTGAATTTACCAAAACCAGGAATTTACTGGGCTGAATTTACCAAAACCAGGAATTTTGTCCCTGTGTGAGGATGAATTTACCAAATTCAGGAATTTACTGGGCTGAATTTACCAAAAGCAGGAATTTTGTCCCTGTGTGAGGATGAATTTACCAAACCCAGGAATTTATCAGGCTGAATGTACCAAACCCAATAATTTTGTCCTCCTGTGAGACCATTTCCAGTCGTGTTCTGTGAAAGATTAATGAGGGGAGCCACGGTTTTGGTGGAATTTTGGCTTCTAAGGAGCATTTTGCACCTCTAGATACCCTGGATATATCGAGATTCACCTCTGATTCAACAAAGATTAAAGAGATGAGTATTTGCTTTAAAAAAAAAACGGAGAAAACTGGCATACACAGCAGAGCAAAAAGCTGAAAATCTCATTGGGAGCAGCCAATATTTGGACTGTTCATTCTTTCCCCACTCTGCTAAAAAAGATTTAAAGACCTGCTGGTTTTGTTTTTTATTTTTGTCTGGCCTGATGAGTTGTGGCAAGGGGAAAATGATGTTTCTGCATGTCAGAAATTCCTTGGAAAGGTTTTTTTTTTCTTTAAGCATTTTTTTTTTTGAGCACCTGTCCTTTATTGCTGCTGCAAACCCCATCCATCAAACAGCACCGGGAATGCTTCCTCACCTGCTCCAAATCATTTGGAATCCCCAGGAAGAGCTGATGAAAGGTTGAAGTGCGAGCTGCTGGCTTTATCCAGGGTGATTTAAAACGCTGCTTTGCTTCAAGTTAGGGAAGTAAAACTTCCCTTATAAAACTTCCTTTATTTCTGCAAAATTCAAGGGCCAAATTATCACCTGGAGCTCCTTTCTGGAGCAAAATTTGGGTTCAAAAGCTGTTGTTTCAGTGGAAATAAGTTGATTTATGCCAGCTGAAGATGTGTTCCTAAAAATGCTTAAAGCTTAGCGTTCCTCTCTCAGCAGCCCTGCGAGATAAGGATTTACTGCAGCTGCTGGAGAAATGCAAATTTTTTATTTTTTTTCCCCCTCTCCACGAAATATGTCTTCTCATAAAAACGCTTCTTCGGTGTGTGAAAATATTTCATGAGCATCTTTTAAGGTTTTGATGGGAGATGGGATCTCAGAAAGCAAAACAGTTTTTTTCTTTTTTTTTCTTTTTTTTTTTTTTTTTAGCTTTCTTTTTTAGAATGCTGGGGGATTTTTTGTTGGCTTTTTGTTGGGTTTTTTGTTGGGTTTTTCTTGTTTTTTTTGGTGGTTTTTTGTTGGATTTTTGTTGGTTTTTTGTTGGTTTTTTGTTGGATTTTTTTTCCCCCTCACGGTCTCAATTATTTACATTTTCCCTGATGATAAAAAAGTGTGATAAATGCAAGCAGGCAAGTTTCTCATGCACACAGAAAGTGGTGTTTGGGGAGAGTGAAGAAATTGCAGTGTATTATGGTGTTTCAGGCAGCTCTGCCAGTGACAAGCTTCAGCTTAAAATAAGAAAATCCTGGGTTCAATTTTTATTTGGCAGATTTCTTTTTTTTTTTCTTTTTTATTTTGCCTTTTATCAGCTCCTGCAAAGCTTAAAGAGCAGAATCAATACCCAGGAAGGGTCAAGCAGCTTACAATTCATTACATCTGTGTGTTTCTGTCTGACAATGCAATTCTTGTTTCTCATTTTTCACGTCAACTTCTTCTCGGGGAGGAAAAAAAAAAACAATAAAAGAAAGGAAAGAAAAGCAGGAATAGACAAAAAGACAGAGAGATTTACTGGAGTCATCAAGTGGAATGGGAGCTGACAGGTTTCCTAATGTTACATGCCCAGAACAAAAAGGATTTCTCACTCTGCTCCTCTCTAAGTGCTGGAGAATCCTTTGTGCTGTTCTCCTCAGCTCCAGGATTCCCCAGTAATTCCTCCAAAAATGAGATTCTCCCTGGCCTGGCAAGAATTATTGCAGATCAAAGGCGAGCAGCAGCGAATTGTTGGGATCTTTTCCCGGTTTTGTCACTGAATGTGCCCAAATTCCCCCAGGCAAACCAATTCTTTTGGGTTTTTTCCAGAGTTGTGTTGGTTTTTTTGTATTTTTTTTTTTTTTCCTTGTTGTGAGACAAGAGTGGAGGCAGCTCAGGGAAGGGTCAGGGTTTCAAACTGCTGGAGAAATCCCTGTTGGGGAGGGACCTTTCTGATGATCCAACTGACCACAAATTTGAACCTAATTCAGCATTTTCCCAGGTGCCAATGCTCTCCACTCAGCTGTGTGCAGCTGGGAGCTGCAAATCCAGGGATCAGCCTTGGTTTGGGCTTCCCACTCCAGCAGCTGGAGCTGGTTCTCCTGGGGCTGAGGTGGCAGAGGCTGTGTGAGGCTGCTGGGGTGTCCCTCCAGCTCTGGGGCAACGGGAGGGAAGGGAAATTGCAAAATAAAAATAAAATGTGATAAAAATGCATCAGGAGAGGTCCAGGGTTGTCTCCTGTGGTTCTGCCAGGTTCTCCATGGATGTCTTGGCTGGAACCTCCCAGTGAAAAGCTCATGGATTAAAGGGAGAGCTGGGGTCTGGGTCTGCTCCAGAGGGGGTTTTTGGGACTGCTTGATCACAGCCAAGCCTGGGAGGGCTTGGTGACAAAAACTTCCACCCTTGAGAAGCTCAGAGGGATGCTTTTGGCACAGGATCGTCCTGAGGGTTGTTTCATCCATCTCCTGCTTGTGCTGGGTGTTGATGCAGAGCCCCAGGTGAGTTTTTGCCCACCAGAACCCCAGCAAACAACTGAATTCCCACACCCTGCTGGGGCAGGATGGCAAAAATCAACTCTAAAAGCCGGGGTAGGTCCATCTCCCTGTGTCAGAGGCACAAATTGTTTGTTTTTCGTGGCAGAGCTGTTTGATTTGGCTGGGGGAGGGACCTGCCACTGTCACCAACCTCTTCCAGCTGCCTTTGGACACAGATTCCCGGTGGGATCTGCTCACACCAGCGCAGTTGATCCTCCCTGCCAGCCAAAGCTGGGTTGGGAATCAGCAGAGTCCCATGTCCCAGGAAACTCTGGGTCTGATTTGAGCTTCTCCAGAGTGAGATGCAATCCCTGTCAGTGCTGACAGCTTCCCATATTAGCTGGGAAAATCGGCAGGAGCAGAGCACTGGTGCATCTCCTTCCCCAGCCTGGCGTGGCTCTCCTGTCATGTTTTCCCCCGGTTCTTGATGATGTTTGCAAGTCTCTGCTCTCAGTCAGATCAGCTCTGGGAACAGAGCACACAAGAGCTACAACTTCCCTTCTCTCCCTCCCCTCAGCCCTGAGTGTTTAATTTGCTCCCGACTCTGCTTGAGCAATTTTTTTGAGAGCACAGTTTATATTTGCCTATGCAAATCAGCTGAGCAAATATGCTGAGGAGCTCCAAAGATAGATCAGGATGTTTCAGCACATGCCTAGCCCAAAGGAAAATCATCCCAGGCCGTTTTAACCCTTCCTCCTTCACTGATTTGGAGCTTTTTTTTGGCAGGGAGAAGCTTCCCCACCTCTTGTGAGCCCGTGGTGTGGCTGTTCAGCACACACTGTTGTGTATTCAGGAATCAGTTGTCTTTCATGTCCTTTTATTGGAGAACAAGCAGTTCCAGGAGCTGCAGGAATCACAGCCAGCTTTCCTTCAGCCCCGTGATTGATGGTGGAATCTCTGGTGCCTCGTAAAATCCTGCTCTTCTGAGGCTCTGGGCATGGTTGGGGAGTTGATAAAATCCTCTTCCCTCTGGGTGCTCTCAGCTGTTGCCTTTTCTTTAGGGGCAAGGAAAGAATTTGACCTTTCTCCTTGAATTCCCGCCAGCGCTTATAAAACAGCAAAATAAAATAAATAAAATAAAAAAAGGAATTTTCCTTGAAATTGGTGGATGGCTGGAATGGGTTCCAGCATCTCCTGAAGAACTCTGCCTTCCTGATTCGATTTGCCCTCCCTGCAGGGGGGAAGAGCTGCTTGTCATTCCGTGGGGCTGGCAAACAGCTCCTGCAGAACGAGCTGTTCAGCCGGAAACATTCCGGAATAGCACGGCCACACTCCTCTGGAACACAAGTGACTTCACTGGAGAGTAATTACTCCACTTTGGAAGAATGCTAATTACTTTGGAGAGGGTTTTTATTCTGGAATAAAGACCTGCTGTCGCCGTGTCCTTTGGGAGGCGTGAGGGAAGCGTTTCTCCACTCCAGATGTTTTCCTCGTGGAGAGGAGGGCTGAGCAGGCAGGGGCTGAGCCTGGGGAAGGAAAAAGAGTTTCAGGGATGTTTTCTAGCAGGGTTGATTTAACCTCAGAGCGTGTGGAGGACAGCACAGCTCCTCAGTGCTGTTTTTAGCTGAGTTTCCTCAAGAAATGAGCCTTACATAAGCAGTGTCTGTGTCCATAACTTCTGCACCATTAGCTCACTCCAGCCGTGCTCAGCACAGCAAGGAGGGGGCAGGGGTTGGGGTTGCACGTCTTGGGGTGCTCAGGAGGATCCTGTGCTGAGGGAGAGGCTGCAGGATGTCCTTATCCTGATAAAACATGGAATTACCTGTGCAATGGGTGGCCAGACACGCTTCTCCTTGGAAGGAGAGCTCTCAAATGGCAAAGCCCATCACACCACAGCCCCAGGACTGAGTTCTGTGTCCACAATTTTATTCTTGATGGTTTAAGCCTTTAGCAGCCCCACAAGCTCTTCTCTCAGAGTG
Source organism: Cettia cetti (assembly GCA_013401135.1). NCBI lineage: Eukaryota > Metazoa > Chordata > Aves > Passeriformes > Sylviidae > Cettia > Cettia cetti. Next base: position 664 of record VZUI01054781.1, on the reverse strand, counting down.
AGCTGGAGCCAGCTCTGAGGAGGAAGAGCTGCTGCTCATCCTCTCCTCTTCCCATTTTGCTGTCCCAGCCTCGCTGGAAGCCAGAACATTTCCCTTGCAGCCCTCCCACTTGGGATTGCTCTCTTGCAGATCTGCAGAAGGGGAAGAGAACTCTGCAGGGATGCCCCCAGACAGAGTCAGATGGCAGCTCGGGGTGGCTCTGCTGGTTCTGCAAATGTTTTGCTGTGCTTGCAGCCAAAAGCAATCTCACTGTGCCAGCCAGTGGAATCTGAACCCTCCCCCTCAGCTCTGCACTGGATGGAAGGTGAGGCACAGCTCTTCTTCCTCTGGATTGTCCAAACGAACGTTTTGGGTGGAGATTTGGTGTTTTTCACACTGCATGAGGGAGGCAGCTCCTCTGATTACCCTGATCTGCTCCCCTGGGTGAGAAGGGAAGAGCTGAGGGAAGTTCTGAGTCTGCTTTGGGATGGGGATGGCTCCTCCCTCCTTCCCTGGGCTGAGGAGCCACTCTGGGTGATGTGTGGGGGCATTTGAACGAGCAGAACATGGATCCATCTGCTGGGACTCTGCACAAAGGGGGGAGAGAACACTGGGAAATGGGAAAATCAGCCCTGGTGGGGCAGGGGGGCACTGGGAAATGGGAAAATCAGCCCTGGTGGGGCAG
>VZUI01054779.1:0-10617 GCA_013401135.1 Cettia cetti | reverse complement strand
CTGTGCTGTCCCAAACCCTGGATTATATCCATGTGGGAATGCTTGGCTCCTCCCCCTGGGAGGAGCATCTCACAATGGGCTGATATCATTCTATGAGTCATGTAATGGGTCCTTGATGGCCCATTAAACAGAGACAGCTCCCGGGGGAGTTATCTATGAGTCATGTTGCAAGGCATTGATGAGCCGTTAGCAGCAGATAAGGGAAACACTGCCCCACCTGGTTTCAACAGCTCATGGAGATGGTGATAGAATACATACCTTGGGCACATCTTACATTTTAACCTAGAACAAAGATGAAGCACAGCTTTGCATCCCAAAGACAGACAGTATTTACCTGAGAGATGTCTATCCTGAGGTTCTGAATCTACTCTCAGAATAGCTTGTATATTCTATCTTCAGGAGTTACTGGATGAAATGCAGATTTTGTATATTTAGCTTGTTGCTAAAAAAGTCCTTACCACAATCCAGAAACTAAAAATGCCCTTGCCTCAAGCTGTATCTCTCTCATATCTATATGGCTCACTATCAGCTACAAAATCTTTTTTAGACATAATCAGACATAGCAACTGGAGCCTGAAATCTCTAAGCCCCTCATCTTCCTGAAGGTCTGAAGTCAGCTTTTCAAGGTGGAGCATGACCTTCATTCTCAGTAGACCTTCATCTTTACACAGCATCTTTCATAGCAGTGGCAGTTGTTCACCATACTACTAACTGCAAAGGAAGTACAAAAGAGAATATACCCCATACATGGAGAAGGGCCTTCAGTCACATTGCCATCCTTCCCATTTTATGGAACAGAGCACAAACAGGGTGAACAACAGTGCTCAAATCAATAAGGACATAACACCCACTGTTGTCACAATTCAAACAGCCACAGGACAATCTGTTTTAAATTAGCACAAGACAGATTTATAGTAAGACTAAAATGCAGTGACTGACTTATGGAAACAGGCTCAAGCCAGCTTTAAAACAATCCAGGCTTCAGGGTAGCAGTGGCACCATGAAACCTACTGTGAGTAACCATCAGAGTTATCTTCAGCAGATTTCCCAGTCTGTGTTGTCATGGGATCCCAACTGCTATGTCTGGAAGGTAATCCAGCAAACTAATTCTAGCCTTTCTCAGCTAGCTAAAAATCTAGCCTTTCTGGGTTGCGCTGTAGGGATTCTGGGAGAATCCCTACATTAAAAAAGTAGGGATTCTCCCAGAAACCTTCAACCAACTCAATAAAGAGAAAAATGTAGCTAAGAAACTTTTCCACCGGGTGGCAGGTAATGTCAGACACTGGTACAATCTCAGCATCAGGCACTGATATTTTCTATTGCACATGTTCAACTTAAAGAATATTTTTAATATTTTTTAAGTTGTAGTTTTAAACAGTGATATATACATTCAAATTGAAAATGGCTTCTAGAAGGAGGTATTGACCCAAGCTAGTTATGACCTGGTGACCTCTGACAACTGACTTGTGGATATATTAAGAAATCTTTAATTATGAAGGCATAAACTCCATTAATTTAGTATCTGATCAATATGTTCCTTTCATTACCCCTGTTTAACTCATGTGTCTAATTCTTACATTCTTGCTAGTGTAGAGTCTAGTTATTAAATGACTGCAAAAGGTGGGCTCTAAGATCATGGGGACAGCAGTGACGGTGCTTATGGATTGGAGATGGATGTTCTTTGACAGTAGTTTGGCATTACTCTGTAAAATGTGCATATGAGAAATTAAGAGAGATTGTAAACTACTGAATTGCAATTGGCATATGAGTAAGGGTTTTGGCAACAGCAGGGGGGTGATGGGATAAAGATAACTTCTGGCAGCACTCCAGAGAAAGCTCTATACATGGAAACAGGCTGAAAAGCTGTGAGAGGGAGAAAAAAATAACCTCAGAGTCAAGGGCAAATCTTGGAATTTCCATCCCTGAAAGCAAAGTGAAGAATGACAATTGCAGAGCTAACGACACGGGTAAGCAGTAACTCTTATCCCATATTGTGCCTTCCGGCTTTGAGGGATTCAATAGGAAAAAGTTATGGTGTAGCCAAGAGATGACAGAGCTGACACAGGCAGATAAATGGGAAACTAAAGGATAAAAAAGTCAAAGAAGACACAGAAAAGGCTGTCATCTAAGGAAAAATGATGGTCTATATGAGCCAACTGTGGCCAGAAGTCTAAAGTGCATTTTCATGAAGTTTTCAGGATATATTATCTGGAGTCTTTTCAAGACTTCATTTAAATACCAAACTTACATCTTAATAGCTCACATTTTTATGAAGGCTTAATTATGACAAGAATCTCAAAATCATTACATATAATAGTTACCAAAATACAGTTTGACACTTTTTTTTTTGCATATTCTACTTAAGTTAGGCAAAGACAATGGGCCAAGATATTCTCTGCTCTAACAAGGTCTATTTAGCGGAATTATACACAGAGAGTCATTCTGCTCAAAATAAGAAAGGATTATTTTACATAACTATTACAAAGGAGTTTTATCTTCAAAAAGCTTTGTTGCAATTATTTAATCTTTACAAACACCCTTAAAGAGAGAAACTGAGTCAGAGACTGCTCAGAGGTTAGAGGAGTATTGGTGATGTTTAGAAGATTAAAGTCCATAATTCTGAGTATCTTGATCTGAGATCAGTAGATAATGGCTGGCTCATGCCATATGAAATCCTATAAGGATGTGGAAATCCATGTAGGTTGCTGGTTCTGAGCTAATAGAGGATATGCTTTCGAAAGTCATCTGAATGTCTTACATAGGGGGCTGATCATAATAGCCACATGTTTACAAACAAACCTGTAACAGAGAAACATTCCCAGGAGCTGGATTTCATCTGTCCTATGATACAACAGTAAGACTGGGGTCTAAGTAAACTCTTGTCCCCCAAATGCTTTCTGGGCATGCTTCCAGGTTTGTTATGCATCTGGGACCACAGGCAGGTTGCCTACAGCTGTTCTCTTCTCAAATGTGGGCTGTCATGCTTCAGCTGGGGTCTGAACCAAGAATCACTTTTGGACAGACACTGATGATATTTGATGTCCAACTCTGGCAATGTAATGACCATTAGGGTTTAGCAAACACTGTAGTATAAATTTTATGCATCTATATACGAACATACTGTAATAATAGAACAGCTTTCCTCTCCCCTTGAAAGTACCTAGTTTCATCAGGAGCTACCATTGTGTATTTATGCACATCTATCTCTTTCCTAAACTAGTATTCCTGTCTCCCTTAAAGGGAACATCTGAGAACAGCCACCCATTTTTCCCATCTTGTTCTCCAAGGATTCTTTGCCCATCTCCATCACTAGAACCACAGTAAGAGCTCCCTGAACACCACTTTCAGTATGCTTTGGCGTAACAAAGTGATGAACACGTCTTTCTATTTGTGCAGATGTGGTGCTCTGACCATTGTTTTCTTCCTCTGTAACAGGAAACATGTCCACGGTACTAGAGTGTACTCAAAATACTTTTTCTTTTTTTGCTATGAAATGACCCATGTTCACAACCAGCTATTAAAAAAAAAAAAAATGTAATGTTGCATATTCCTCTAAGAAGTGATTAAAAAGTAGAATACAACCTGCAAAAATTACCCCACCACAAAAACCCACTCCAAATGGAACTGCCAGAAGCTCCTGCACAGGAGTTCACACTTTTTTTTCTGTCTCACACTTCCAGCTCCTCCATTCTCTTTTTCACCCAGCCTTGTCATCCTTGGTAGACCTGGTTTCTCCTCTGTCACCTGAAGCAACCACTCTGCATTCTGCTGTCTGGTAGATTCAGCAGCAGGCTTCAAATCTCTGTTTATGCCTTAGTTCTCACTCTCCTGCTCCTCCTTGCTTATTTATGATTGAAGCGTGTGATTGTATTATTTACAGTAAGTCTGTAAAACGCTTGTGGAAATATTTTCCTGGACAGAATATCTGAACTAAATAGTTGTGTCCTAAGTACTTCTCAGATTCCTTTTGGGAGATGGAAATACTCATAAATATGCAATTTTCCTTATCTTCTTATTTCCTTACCTTTGTAATCTTAGACAGAAAAAAAAAAAGAAGCCAAGTTTTATCTGACTACAAAACCAAAGGTCACACACCTCTGAATATTAAACATGTTTTTGCAAGGAACATTTCTGTTGTATTCAACAAGACACTCAAACCTGGTACCCAAAATTCATCATTAAATGGTACAATGATGATTTTTTGCCTCAGAGGACTGAGTCCAAACCACTGAGATGCATGGCAACATTTCTGAGTTTAACCTTATTGGAAAAATACTGTGTTGTGGTTGTCAATAGTAAGACAGGTTACAAATTTATTCTTGAATATAGCTGTGAACACCCTCCTACATGTCATTCTAGAATCAAAATATAAAGACAGAAATATTTACAAAAGGTCATTAGCTCCAGAGGAAAGTACCTACAGGGAAACAAAATAGAAGGGGAAATATCAGAAGGAAAATGGCAAGGAAGTGATGAGCATGGGTCAATCAAATGAGGAGGAAGGACCAAAATGTTACTTCAAGTCATTATGAATAGCAAAGCCTGTGAAATTATCTCTGTGGCATAAAGATTCTCTGTGAGATGCAGGACAACAGATCATAATACCCTGAATTTTGCTGGCAATACCCACTGGGAAGAGAATCTAGCATAAGTTGTCCATCTAATTTACTGTATCTGAATGAGATTAACTTCTACAAGGAAATGAGGGGGAATGCTAGGAGCGGGTGGTTGCAAACGTACCACTGAGCATGTAAGAGGCAGGTTCAAGCTCTGCAAACACTACTTTGTTAATCTGTTAAAGTGACATTGGCACGTCAGCACATTAAAGCAGGGGCAAAGAAGCACACTTTTTATCTTTGTCTTTTTAAAAATTCAGTGGTCCTGGCACTGTCATTTCTTCGTGCAAATAAAAACCCTCCCCAACTCATTTACTGTTCCTTGTGCAGCGTGTGAGGCAGAGGGAGTTGTTGGCCCTGCAAAAGATAAACCAGCTGTCCCAAAAATCCCTGTTGAGCTTCTGGTCAAAGTCTAATTCTTTTGTTTTCAAAAAAACTGTCAAGTGCAGCTGAGCCATTTCCTCTATAAAAATGAGTTATCTTGCAAAAGACCTCCCTTTTTGTCATTATTCTCATATATAAAGTTAGATTTGTTTATAAATGAGTTTGTGTGATGTATATTCTACCACAACTGTCTGTATTATTTCTAGGTGCAGTTATTAATGCAGAGCATAAAAAAAAGCAAGGGTTTATTTTTATATCACAGAGTTTTTTCAACAGGAAAAACACATAAACCTGCACTTGCAAATTTAGCCATTTCTTATAAAGAAGTCATATTTCTAATATATCTGTTATCACTACTGAAATAAAAAAGATTTAAGTATTGCTTATAATTTCTAGAGGGTGTTTTTACATTGGAAATATGAATATTCAGTGTCATCTACTTGGTTAGTAATAAAAATGGCATAATTAGAAGTAAATACGCTCTCCATTGTGGCCAGGAAGCACAATAAAAAAATAAAAAAGGAAAACCTAATATTCTTAAAATTGATTGCTGATTTGAACTGCTGATTTGAATGTAACTTGGTATTGAAGTTAAAGAAAAATCTTTCAAAATCCTGAATGACCTTTTTTTAATCTAAAAAATAATAATCAGATATTGAGAGGCTTTATAAAGCATGTGTCCTCACTGTGGTCACTGAAATGAATTGCTATTAAAAAAAAAAAGGCACATCAACTTTCCAGCTATACCTCTGTGTGAAACCTGTGTCTTTGTAGCTAGCCATCACACACAGAGAAATAAATGCTACCCTCTCCCAATCTCAAAAGATACTGAAAGAGTAAAAAAATACAGTGGTATCATGTATCATTGGCTACTGAACACACAAAAAAAACCTGTCTGTAGTTTATTACTGCTTGTCCCCCCATATGCACATACTAGAGTTTGTGATGGCTGAAGGTGACTTTAATCTCATTCGTGTTTGAAGGCATAGCCCTGCCAATATCCTGGAACCCTTTTGAGACTGAGGAAGACAACAAAATACAGTGCTGAGAGATGGTAATTCATATTTTGTTCCATGTTATTAATCAAAGGCTAGGAAAAAAAGGGAATTTTGAATGCTTTGATGACACCTCTAAACTGAACAGTATGCTAGCAACATTTTCTATTATAACGATATAAGCTGGGCAGTCAAAGTTTTGAGGACATTTTTCTTAATTTTTTTTATCCAATCATAATAAAGAATTTCTTTTACACAGATTCTTTCATATTATGTAAATGCCCACTTACCACCACTCTGAACCAAGTTTACCTGTCCCAAAAAGGGTCATTCTGCAGGAATTTTGTCTAAGGGATTTGCCTACTTGTCATTACAGAACTAAGCCCTAAAATAACAAATAAAAATGAGTAAATGGAGTACAGGCTGAAAGAGACATTAAAAAATAGGTTGTGATGCCTGCTGTACTTGCAGCTATGTGAAATTAATCTTACACAAGTCATTTGCTACAAGTATCATGAAAAGTTCCTAAATTTCTACAAACACCTGAATTAATAAAGCTTCATGTATCAAATGGCTGGATATTTTGATGTTATCAGTGTTGGTGAAGAAACACAGGTTCCAGAATTGAAGGAAGCCAACAAATAACGAGTTGGAGTAACAGTCCTAAGTCACAGGCCCAAAATCTTTCTTCAAAGCACAAGATCAAATAACCTAATAGCACATGGTACAGTATGATACCTTTCCACAGCTGTCAACATGTCCCATTTTTGCAGACTGGGCTTTTAGCTCCAGTCGCTGCTGAGTGTATTTGCCATGAGAGCATCTGTCACTCTGAAGTCCCAATGATGCCTCAGTCGTGACAAGATATTAGATTGGTGTTAATCATGAGGCAAAGCCAGCAACTGAGGGAAAAGGGGAGGCCACATCAATCATATGCATAGATAACCTGCTGAATACAAATGGATGCAAAACGGCTCTTAAATTCTCCCCCATGCACTGTGTGCAGCAACACAAAATTCCCTACCCATCAACCTGTAATGATCAGACCAAAACACCTCTCTTCTACAGTGCATTCAGTGCCTTCTGTAAGTATTTCCACACAGTTGGATTAAGATGGACCCATGTTATGCTTCGGTGATATATTATTCTGCACAAATATTTCAATAAAATAAAAGCTGACACTAATAGAAATTCTGGTAGTCACTGACAAGCACCTGCAACACATCAAAAGGAGATAAAATATGAAATCAGCATGTACCTCAAATGCTTAGGAAGATATGCAAATGTCAAAGAAGCTACAATCAGAGCCATTGCAAAATCACAAGCAACAGGATGAAAGAACAGGGTTTGTAATCTAGTCATCATGCAATGATTTTCTTCCTCCTGCAAAGCTTGCTAATTACAAATCTATCAATTATGATGCTTGAAAAAGCCTACCTCCTACTCAATGAACATTTTCAGAGGCCAAATGCCACTCTTATCTCCTGGAAGGATAAAGAAAGTCTTTGTTGCAGTTTGCAAGTTTAATACCACTCACCTTTTTTGGTATCCTGATAGGGTAAGGGGGAAATGATGGGACTAAGGGTAATGTCTTCAAACAGAAAAAAGGCTGGTTTGATTAGATATTAGGAAGAAAATCTTTACCATGAGCATATTGAGGCACCATAGGTTGCCCAGAAAAGTTGTGGATGCCCCATCCCTGGAAGAGTTCAAGGCCAGGCTGGATGGGGCTTTAAGCAACCTGGTCTCGTGGAAAGTGACCGTGCCCGTGGCAGGGGGGCTGGCACTAGATGCTCTTTAAAGATCATCTAGTGCCAGCCAAACAGAAACCATTCTGTGGTTCTGTGAAAGGGAAAGGGTGTTCCCTCAATACAGGATTTTGACCTGAGTCTACTCTTTGCACTCCCATGAGCTCTTTATATAGATTTAATCTAGTTTCATAATCTCTCCGGGAGAGTTCCTGAGCCTGGAGAGATTAATGGCAACCTCACTGCTTTAGTTCCCAGGCTGAGGTATGGAGATGGCACACGAGGGTATTGTAAAATGAAATTTGGGTTACACATGTACCTTAATTAACAGATGCAGAACTCCACTGCAGAAATTGCCACATTTAGTCTTAAGTGAAAATGTTCTTGTATATGTTGCACAGCTCATAAAGTGTTTTGGGGCTTGGGAAATAAAAGTTTGCATAAATCAATGTATTTTTATTGTGTGATACTGCTTAAATTGCATACTTGCACCCAAAGTCTAGAATAAGGGAAACATTTTGTAGGGTCATTTCTTAATTCTTTTATTAAGACAGTGCTTGCTTGCTTGCTTATAGCATTGTATATATGGGATGCTTTGACAAAGCAGATCACTATTTTATTTCCCTTTGTCAAGAACCCCATCATCACTTGAGCATCCTTAGATCCAGCAAGCAGATGTGGACTTCCCAAGAGCTGAGCATGGAGGTTTGACAGATTTTAGTAAACATCCATTCAATTTGTGCATGGGAACCTTCCTGCTAGATGGATGAAGAAAATGGGTAATGCTTATTCAAAAGGGACGGGAAATAGCAATTCTGCAAAGCACTGTTGAGACTCCTTGATTATTCCTCCAGCAAGCATACAGTTTGCAGCAGGATTTTACTAATGATTCTCTGTCTAATTATTGTCTGTGGTAAAATAATTTGGTTTATTTGTAGCACTGAGGTCAGGAAGAATTCTCTATGTGTACAGTCCTTCTGAGTGAACTTTGTATTAAAGAGGAAAAGGAAATACTTTTAAATACCTATTTAAGTAACTTAGTGTCAGCCACTTTGCATTCAAGTGTTTACTGCCTAACAATTTTTCCCTTGACTTGACTTCACCAATGGTCTAGAATGGACCTAAAAATGGGGTTATTGAGTATGTCGTGAATTTTTTTTGTTTCCTTTTTTAATTACTTCAACTTGGCCAATGAGCACAAGATTTTGCTGAGGTATAGCAAACCTAAATTCTCTCACTTCCTCTGAGAAGCTCTCCCCAGTGTTTTTGCATGTGTTTTTGTGTGCGTAAGTAACACGAAGGAAAAAAGCCAAAACTGTAGTTTCTCCTTCACATACACAACACCCTTCTCCTCAGCTGTCCTCTGCTTTTGACATATTGCTGGGACAATTCCAAGAAGGCTTGTTTTCTTGTTTTACATTTAAGTAGGATTTTCAGCCAAAGACTTCACAGCACTTACATGTAAGGTGTGTAAGAGGATGCTGCTTCATTTCTTAAATAACAAAAAAACCCAAGGTGAAACACACTAAAGTCCACTTTCACAACTAGTAAGTCAGAGATGGAAAATGGGGGTAGCAGAACATGTTTCCTCTCCTAACTGTAATTAGGAATGGAAGAAATGTCATTTCTGACAGGGGAAGATCGATTTAAATCCTTTGATTTTTATCATTGCAGACTTGGGAGGAAGAAGGCTAATTATCTTCCCAAATTAATAAAAACCTAGTATCTGAAGTATACTCTTTGCTTGCCATGTGCTACAAGTATATCATTTAATAACTTCTAAAGTCCTTGGCAGCTCTTTCCTAGACTTCAGTCAGATCAGGCACTTGCTATCAATGAGAGGATTTACAATTAATGTCTAGTGTGGATAAAGTAGGACACCCATAATTACTCCTTTTTGTTACAAGTCATTTGCTGTTTTAACCTTTTGATTCAAGGGTGCTGAAGAATGCAGGCTGGTCCACAAAAAAATCAATCCTGACTTAGAATTTCATAATCCATTTCTACTGGGGGAGGGGTTTGCCTGAAACCATATGAAGCTGTTTCAAGGAAAAATGGATATGACCCTTTCTTGCACTCTTAATTCTGCTTTTGTCTAAAGCAAAGGAAATATTTTTTTTTTTGGGGGGGGGGGGGGTTGGCTTGTGGTTTGGGGTTGTTTCCTGTAAATTATTTTTAATTTACAGGAAAAGAGACTTAACACTGAAAATATATACTTGACCTACTATATACTTAACCAAAGCATAATAGAAATCAATCCATTTGCATCACATATCCTGTGATGAAGGAAGGTATATTTTGTGGCAGCATGCAACTACAGGACAGGATGCCAAACACAACTTCCTAACAAAATTACTAGCCAGAAGAATCTTAAAGCCTAAACCAGAAATGAAATCAACCCCAAACAAGTTTCCTAACAAGAAACGCCATTGTTTTCCCACTTTAAATCCTGTTAATGGATCCTCAATATTTTGACTGAATACTGAATTTTCAACCTACTCATCGCATGAAAGCCAAAAGGAAAAATAGATTCTTTTGCATGACCAAAGTAAAATCTCATTTAGCTTCTCCTAATTATAATCCTTTGGACAACAGCCATACTCAAGAATTTCTCTTTCCTCTGAGATAAATGGGTCTCTAGTCAGCAAATATGGAAGTAAACTGCTTTGTTCTTTTTATGTGTAAATCTATACTTGGAAAATCATCAGCTAATTTTAGTCTGTTTGGGTTGACATGATCTCTGTGCCAAAACTTATATTTGTATTCTACTTTGTCTTCCTTTTGTCTACCAGAAAACTGATAGATATAGATATAGATATAGATATAGATATAGATATAGATATAGATATAGATATAGATATAGATATAGATATA
>VZUI01054774.1:0-25032 GCA_013401135.1 Cettia cetti | reverse complement strand
GCATTGATGAGCCATTAGCAGCAGATAAGGGAAACACTGCCCCACCTGGTTTCAACAGCTCATGAAGATGGTGATAGAATACATTCTTTGGGCACATCTTACATTTTAACCTAGGACACTTGTAAGAAAGATGTTTTGCTCTTGCAATGCACTCTTTCCATCCTGAACCACTGTAGACATGCTCAGTTTTTTCACACAGAGCCTTTTTTTGTGGGGTTCTGCAGTGCTTCAGCACTTCTGTAGCTCTTCTGAAATAATTTGTCCTGAAAAATGAGTTGTGTTACTGCAGACATAGGCACAGTGGTCTTTCCTCTGACATAAAGTGCTTTGCAATGACTGTGTCACAGCTAAAACTGTCTTATAGACATCAGAAGCAGGTGAGAGATATGAATGGGCAGTGTAGATGTTCTCTAGGAAATCAAAAATACTTGGAAAAAGTAATATTCAATGTTTCCTCTGGAACAATCCCATTAAATACAGGAAAATCCATTTGGTCATCTCAGGCAAGGGTCAATTTTAAACACCTAAATATATCATTAGGTCCAGTTCCAGTTTAAGATCCCCATGGATCTGTTCAGTTGCATAAATATAACCGCCATTTGAGTAAATCCCAGAGACCCTTATAGAGCTGGCAGATATGATATGGGGCATACAGGGGACCTACGTATTCAGCAACTGAAGCTGCAACCAGTGGGAAATGTTAGGGCATATGAAATGGTACCAGACACCTATGTGTAAGGAACTGAATCTTTCCTGGAATCTCAAGTGTCTGCATCGATGATATCAAGCTGATGTCCATAGCGATGTTTACACTGAGATGTCTCAGACTATGAGCTGGATTTTGCCCACCTCGTTTATTCTGCTGCCAGCCTTGTCTCTGAAGGTAATTTACTGGTAATGTGGTTGTAAGGACTAAGATAAAACCTCATGCTAGTAGACAAAATTTGAGTTTCCTTGATGACTGGACTGAAATATAAGGGCTCTGTTTTCCCGTGCTTCAGCTCAGCATGATTTTGGTGAATGAATGCTGCCATGGGGCTCTCAAGCAGAGCTCCCTACTCTTTGGCTTTGTATGAGGACTCATGTGTTGCTCTGGTTTCCTCCTGCTATTTTGAATTTTGCAGGCCTGCGTGTCAGATGAGCACAACCAGCAGTGTTCTCTCCCTCCCTGTGACATTGTCCCTGTGCCAGGACCCAGCGAGGTAGGAGCATGGGGTGGCAGCACAGGAACCAAAGAAGCATCTGTGCTGTCTTTGTGTGCACTGAGGGCCCCCACACTGTGAGGAGCTCTCAGTTGGACTCATCTGGCTGAAGTCCAGTACCTTTAAATGGTTCCAGTAACTCACAGGAGTTGGAACACGATGGGGAATCCGGCCAAAGCTGCTCAGGGTTTGTGGTTGAATGGGCTAAATTGGGCTAGGGAGTGAGTGCTTGCTCTAACTGATTGCCTAATTCAAACCCATCATTTTGAACAGCAATACAGCTTCAATTAACACTTTTTTTTCTTCTATTTAAACAGAAGTCCATAGCATACAAACCATAAAGACTTTTTAAAAAGTTAGCCTAGATAGGTTCCTTAGCCTAAGATGACACTGCAATCAGAAAAGCATACCTGAAACTATCTATAAATCTTTTCATACCTTAAAAAAATATTCAAACTCCTCCAGAGTGTGAAGCTTTGTTCTGAACAAGGACCTTGAGGCTCTTGTATGTGAGCACGACTTTTCCTGTATCTACCTCCAAGTTGTAGGATCATATCACTGAATGGTCTGAGTAGGAATGCACCTTAAAGTCTATCTAATACCAACCCTCTTTCCAAGGGCAGGGACATCTTTCACTAGACCAGGTTCCTCAGAGTTCAATCCAACCTGGTCTTGAACATTTCCAGGGTTGTGGATCCATGACTTCTTTGGGTGACCTGTTCCAGTGCCTCACCAGCCTCAAGTAAAGAATTTCCTTCTTCCATCAAATATCAACTCTTTCAGGTTAACTCCATTCCTCCTTGTCCTATCACTACAGGCCTTTGCAAAAAGTCTCTTCCTCTCCATCTGTCATTTTGCCCCAAAAGGGCCTCAATTGCTCTCATTGCTCCTTCTCCACAGAAAGAATACACCTGTTCCATTTTTAAACAGCATTGCAAAGAAAGACTTTTGGGGTCTTTATTTCTTTTGATACCAGAATTACTGAGCCAGATTTCATTCTTGTCCCCTCTTGTCTGTCTCAAGTTTCCTCCAAATGCACTACTTGTGAAAAGGAGAGCCATAATCATTAAGAGGTCAGAAAGCAAAACCAAGTGAGTTAACTTCTCTAAAACTGTTTATCACCAGGTTGAATGGAGATCTCAACAGTAAGTTTTGGACATATTTCTTTCCTCAGTTCCAGATAGACACTTGTTTCCTTCCTTAGCTCTGGATTGCAGTTTAGGTAGGTAGGATTACCAAATTAATCTATAGCATTTTCTGCCCAGAAATAATGCTCTCAGACTGTAGGCTGATATTTCTGAGTCTGTAAGTTTTTCAGCCTGTCAGTGGCTGATTTTCTTCCCCTGGGAAGATTTCTTGGGAGAGTTTTCTTTCAAGAACAATTCCTGTAAATAACCATAACATTTCTAAGTAAACAATATTTTTCTCATAGCAACCCCTCTTCCAGGTGTTGTTTCTGCTAAGTAACAGAATGGAGAGAGGTGTCAATTCAATGGAGCAATAATATGCCTTTTTAGCAAAGCATGTTATAAAAAGGATGGATGAATTGTAAATAAAGCCTTCTGATCTTTCTTCTATCTTGAACTGGAGTCAAGCTCTTTATTTCATGTCCAACAGTGACACCACACCATACATGGATACACAGAAAATCTGATGTAATTTGGTTTACTATACACCCCCCCACACCCCAAGAAATGCACACATCTGAATGTCTTGCATGTGATCTGGGGTGGAATTCTACCAGCACAGAAGATTTGATTCGCAGGAGGATTCAAGCAAGGCTCAGAAGCTTGAAATAGCTCTCAGACAACTATTTTGAGCAGAAAAAAAGTTAAATGCCTCTAGGGATATCGAGGTATAGAGTAAACCCTGCACACATATGAGCTCCAAGAACAAAAACATATCAGCATTGATAAGTACAGGCACTAAATGAGAGCCTACAGGGATATGTGAGTGTAGCCAGTCCATGGTCTGAGGGGGAAAAAAGGCCTGAGTCTGCCATTCAGACAGATGTAGGAACAACTTTATTTCCTGAGACATCCAAGTGTCTCCCATTCAAAAACCTACATCTTTTTCCATGGGAGAATAATTGTGTCCTCAGGTGTGGTGGCTGCCCCCTGTACTTGTGAACGAACTAAGAATCAGCCTGTCCTTAAAATCAGTTTTTTTGGGCCCCTTTCTAACAGACACAGAATTCTTTTTTGTGTCTCTGGGTATTGTTTTGGGTCCATAAAACAGAAAACAATACTGATGATCATTTTGAAAGGCAGAGGAGTTCTGTGCAGAATTAATGTACAAAAGATGCACATACATGATTGCATAATTACATCCTGTCCTGCATTCTGATCGCTAAGCATTCAGTATTCTTTTCAGGAAATTAATAACTTTACAAAGCAGCTGCTCCATACACCAGATTTAAAAAATAATATTGCCGTTGTAAACCATGGATTACTCTTTCTGATACAGGTAATCCTCTTAAAATTGACCATTCTGTAGTTAAACAAATTTATCTTTCTTTCAATATGTTTTGAGCTAAGAACCAAATGGTTAAATGTCCATAACACACCTTTCATTTTGGACAAAGTATTAAGAATTTTTTTTAAAAAAATAGATACCTGCAAGTAGTTTTCTTTATCTATAACAATATTATTTGGATGTTTGGGAGTTAAAGGCATATCCCAGTATATTCTGTCTGCGTTAACTCTGTAAGGAATCACACATTAACAACTGCAGAAAAACACACCCATTTGTGTTTTAAAGCCTTGTCACCAATGGGAATATTAGTTTTCCCATGCTACAGTGTTTTACAGAGGCAAATTATTCATTTAGTAAAGCTATGTGGGAATTGTTCAGTAAAATGTTTTGTGTTAGAAAACGCTGGTTTGTCAAAACAGAATCCTTCCATGGGGACAGTGAGAGGAACCAAGGTTAAAAATTCTGCTGAAAACATCCTCAGCTCTGAAAATCATCTGTCTTGTGATTGGACCACTCAGCTGAATACCCTGAGCTTAATATGGCTCCACTCACCAGGGCATTGAGAGCAGGACCTCAAAGCTGTCTCATGTTGTCGCATGTATCAATGAAGAGTCCTCACTGCTGGGATAAGCAGAGCAGTGCTCATGTTCCTTCTCCTTTCTATGTAACAGTCCATGAAAAACATCATTTTTAGAAGATGATAGTTTACATTTATCTCACAGTGAAAAGATGGTATTTATTGTCTTATTTTTTGCTACAAAATACCCTCATGTGACCTAATCTAGTTCTAACAGCACTCACTGGTTGTTGAGTAAAAAATTGGTCTTTGCGATTGCTCTTGGCTCTAAACTTTTTGAAGGTTGAACTAATGTATGGGTAGGAAAGTATACTATCAGGTTTCCTGGGATCTAGTTTCATAAAATTCCTCAGGTCTCCCATATGCTTTCACAATTAAACTACTAAGGGAAATTCTATGCTAGCACAACTGATGGGAGTCTATGGTTTATTGCTCTTTGCACATGTCATATTCCTGGTGGGAAATGGCAGGCTGTAGGATGGTATCTGGGCTCAAAAGTACATTGATAAACTCAAACATGATGCTTATTTCTGCCACATTTTTGTATACATAAGACTCATACCTGTTCTTATTTAAGTAAATCCTTTACACATTTACATAGTAAAGAATGTTGAAACAAAAGCCAACAACCAAGGCCTGTGCAAGTATTTGGAAAGGTTAGTCAATTTTCCACTGTTATCAAATATCTTTTCTTGAAAAGCTGTGTAAACAAATGTTATTTTGGAAACTCTTAGCAAAAGTCTAACATTTGCATTTGTTCAAGATTATTTTTATTCAAAAGCCTCTCTTAGGTTATTGTTGTGTCTGATTCTTTTATGTGTTCAAACTTCCTTGTGCGGAGCATTTCAGTTTGAAAATTTACTGCTTTGTGGCCTTTTAGACCCCATTAAGTCCTTTACCTATGTGCTCCTGAGGACTATGACAAATAAAGCACAACCTTGGCTTTTGAAGGAAGAATGAAGAACAAATCTTGGTGGCTTTACTGAACTGTCTTTAAAATGATCACTCCAGCAAGAACCCTGCATAACTCTCTGGCTACTGAAGGTTTGGTGTGACAGTCAATGATTTATGGTGAAAATGGTGATAGGACAATTTTTGCAAACAGTTCAGCAATGGTCACACTTTATTCCCAGGAAATGTTATTATTGGCTGCACTGCTAAATGCATTCAATACCAGGACTGATTTCTGGCCCCCAGTCCAAGTGGTGAAGGGTGGTTTGTGTCTATGCTGCTCAGAGTCAGCTCAGATTGTCTGCACCAGGGCAATGCAGTGTGATTGGCCCTGAATCTCTGCTGGGCCCCATGAAATCCCCTGGTGACCTCAAATCATAACAATCTTTTTTTGTGCATGGTTCTTAGTTCAGTTCACAGTGTCAGGAATAGTGAGGACTGTGTTACAGCCTGACAGAATTGTGTTTTCTTAGCATGAAACGGAAAGAGTGAACTGTGTGAACTGAACTATGGGGTGAGGGCATGTTAGAGGATGTAAAACCTGGTAAAAAGTGTTATAGGACTGTGAGATGAGCAGAGCCAAACCTAATGTGATTTCTTCATCATGACTTTGGAAGTGGCTTCCAAAGCTAACCATCCCAGAAACTGTGTGAGATATCTTTTCCCCAGGATGAATGATTCACTTCAGAGGAAAACTTGTGAGCAAATTAACAACACAATATGGATCTCCAGGAGACAAGGATCAATGGGTTAGATGAGGACCTAAAATAAGTAATAATTTAGACAGATCAGCAACCTTTGTGAGAGTTAGAGTGGAGCAATGCCAAGTAAAAAGGAAATCCTGCTTCACAGTTTGATATTTAGAGTTTAATAAGAGTGCCCTTCAGCCAGGTCACTGAGAACTTTGCTGAGGTGAGGACCATTGGGGCAGGACTCCAGAAAAACAACCATGTGAAAATGAATTAATGACACTTAAGCTTGTTCAGAAAAACTCACTTTTTTTTGCAGCTGATTTCAGAAACATGCTGTAGATAAGCTAGTTAAAAATGCAGAGACATTTAAACACTCCTGATGGAAGCACAGGACATTTCCTGAAGATTAATGATTGTTTGGGAGAAGTTGTGGCTTGAAATTCAGCTGAGAGCCATTAGCCTCAGCTAGCCATCAATCCTCCAGAAAAGTTTGGTGCCAGAGTCATTATTACAATTAGGAGTTTAAAATGTATAGGTGAAGTGCATTTTCTGTGCATGATGAAGATGCCATTTTGACAGGACTCTTCTGGACAATTCTGCTTTTGGCTAGTTGAATGGCTTGGGGTCCCTCAAGGGTATTCTAATAATTTAAAATAATTTTAAACCTCAATTATGCAGCACCCTGGAAGATCAGCTGTGAACATCAGACCCAGTCATGCAAACATGTCAAGCAAATAACACCTCATAAAGAGAACAGCCACTTTGTCTCATCAGTTGAGCAGTGCTGGATATTAGAGTTTTGTTAGACAGTCATTAACTTCAGCATAATTAAAAGCCCAGGATCCAGCTGTTAATAATTGACTGAAGGAAAACTGTGTGGAGAAAATAAGATTTGGAGTTTTTGCTGGTAATGATTAAGGGGTTATTACTACATGCAACAAAGCCAGTGGTAGATGCAGTGTCAGAGTCAATGAAAACAAGAATGAGCACTTGGTCCTTTTCACTAATGTGGTACATGATCTAAAGCTTTTCACAGTTCAACAGAAACTTTTCTCTACTTTCTTTTGGACTGTTTTAACCATACTGAGAAAGCTCTGCCTAGCTTTTTTTTTTGTTGTTGTTATGACTGTCAGTTCTTACTTCACAGATACATAAATAAGGCAAAATGGAACTATCCATCTTCACTTTCTGTACGTAGGAAGTTATTTGGCTCTCTGCTGATACTGAGCTAAAGGACAAGTCTTCAACTGAAGTGTGCTTTACAGTTTTGTGCTCTGAGGCCATCAAGAGATGGAAAACCTGCCACCTTCCTTGGTGTTTCTTTTCATTCATTCATTTATTACCTCATTGTAAACATGTTCCTGGCCCTCCTGTTTCTGAATTAGACAGATCCGGCTCCATCGACAAGCTTGTTCTTGAAGTTAATAAGCTAGCTTTTCCTGGTAATTATAATTTGACATTTCTTTCCCAATCTTGCACTGTAATCAAGTTAACTTCTCATCTTACTGATAGCCAGCACAACCCAATTCCTTTAATCTCTGCATTGAGTCACCTGAGCTACATAGAAAAATAGAAGCACTTTATCCTGTAGAGATGTAACAGCAACATTAGCCATGTGGAAGTTTATACTCTGTTAATTTTCCATCAGGACAATATTACTGGACTCATTTCTTTGCAGGATAACAAAGGCAAATCTGCCATTCCTTGTTCTTCAATGCATAGCTTCATTTTTGAGCATACTGAATATTTTGTTTAAATATTTTGTTTAATTGGTCCAATTTCTTAATTGGTCCAAAACATTCTTCCATTAATCATTACTCTGCCAATCTGTGTATCATCTGCTAATTTTATTTATAATAGTGTAGGTCAGTTCAGCAATATTTCATCAAAAATTCTGTTTCATGAATCTAAATTATTTAAATCTAAACATCCTGCATTCAATGAAATTTTCCTGACAGGTTTTCCCTGAGACTGAGGACCCTGAAAAAGGCTGGATTTTATAGACTTAAATCACTATCTAAGAAAATTGAGTAATACATACTGTTTTTTAAAAGTTGGGTTACTTTAGAAATTTGAGATAACTTTGGGACTGATTCAAAGTTCATTAAAGTCAGTGACAAGTGGACTTACTTTGCCATTGGAAAGGTCTTTTCTTGTGTGGTGTTCAGGTTTATTTTTTTTTCTTTATAAACATGTAGTTTCCTCCTTGTTGAAAATTTCCTTATTAAAAAAAAATAATAGACCTTCAGCAAAATCCCACAGCTACATTTCAAAATTATCTGCCTAATTGTGTAGCATTATATAAGCCTATAAACCTCTTTGGTTTATTCCTAAGGAAAAAAAGGCCTCAATTCCTTCTTTTTGTAACTTTCCCATTGCACCCAAGCACAGAAGTGGTGGTGAAAGGTGAAAGAAGGGATGGGGAATGGGGTTTAAATGAAAGCAAGCAAGTAAATAAAGGCTTCCAAGACTATGTAATTTCTCTTCTACAGCTTGTAGAAAAGATGTCCTTAGACAACACCAAATTCACCATGAAGGGTGCAGAAGGCAAAAGGACTGAACAAGAGAGACTGATTTTATCAGTGCAGATAGCTTCAAATGTAATATTAAAGGGGAGCAGTGTAATATTGGAGGTCTCTTCCAACCTAGTGATTATGTGTGATTGCGTGTGAATATTCTTAATCCAGATGACATAATTTCTGACAAATCAGGTTGTCACTAAGGGTGCAGGACAGGAAATCCTATTTTAAAATTATTAGGATTTTATTTTGGTTTCTTGGAAGTTTAAATGTGGCTTCAAGGACAGCTCATTTTCCTAAGTTTCCTACAATCTCATAATACTTTGTTTTTAATATTTCATCATTTGACTGTTCACTCATACTTCCTTCTTGCCAGTGAGAATGTGTTCAGCAATGGGTACAGCGCCATAGGTTTTCCACAGCATTGTGTGATTCCTATAGCAGAAGTATCCATATGAGCACCAAGAGAATTCTATGCTCAGAAGAAATGTTAGGGTCATTTTTTCCAAATGAGAAATTCCCAGGGAAAAGTGTCAAAATGAACACAAGAAAATTATCTGCTATAAGCAGTCATCATTCCCAAGGGAGGGTCAGTCCAGAGGATGGGGGTGTTCATGTTCTACTGTTCTAATATCTCAGGCTACTCTTGAATGATCAACCTGCAAATCACAGTGGTTGCCATTTTTTACTAGCCCTGTTCAGATAAGGGCTTATCCTCTCTGAAATGGTAAGCACTACCAACAGGTTTGGAGTCCATAAGTTTTCCTGTACAATGGTGAGTGTAAATCTAGACAGCTATGGTAGCTCTGCATTCTCACTGCAGTCATTTTCCAGTTTGACAGGCTACAAGGGAGCATATAAAGCAGCAAAGGAAATGCAAGACATCTGTAACAAAACCAGTGAACATGCTATTGATTTGTTTCCCTTGCTGGTGTGGTCCTGGCATTGGTCTCTTTCTCCAGAGAAATGAGTTAAAGAAACAAGTCCAGTAGAGAACATGGAATTTTACTTCCATTCATCTTCCTTATTTTGCAAGCACCACATTCTGCAAATCCCATGCCAGTAAAGCTCTTGGATCAGTCCTCAAATTCTTCTGGATCCTTGAGGGAGGAGATGTCAGAGCTGGCCAAGAATCTAAGTGGAAACTGATGACAGAAGCTGACATTAATCAGTTCCACAGTGTGTTCTGCCCAGCAGGTTTCTTCCAATAAATCAAAGGGCTTCAGATCCAAAGGGCATTTAACCATTAGAGAGCAAGTGTTCACTGTGGTCTGTAGCAGCTAAAGATGATGAATTTAATATTTATTTTAATATATAACCCCAGCCATATAACGTTTGTGTGATTTTACAAATAAGTACACTGGAAAAAATTCTCAGCTGAGGCAAGTCAGCAAAACTCCACTGATTTTACTACTTTAAATGAACTGAAGTTTTATTCCCCAGTATATAAATAGAAATGGTACTGTGTTTTCTCTCTTTTTTTTTTTTTGAACTGACAGTGATGAGAAACCAAAACACCAACACATTTGCAAAATTTCTGCCATTATTGTGATAAGCTATTTCCCCATGGTGAGGACAGAGCAGTCGTTAAAGGAAAGAAAGTAAGTAGTTTACAAAATGTAGGTCAAGATTGCTCTCCAGTGGGAGTATGAATCCACAGTTACTCACAGAGGTGAGTCTGTGACCTCAGTTGGGTTACTTCAGTGAGCAACACCCACCAGCAGCAAGAGGGTTTTAATATCCTGAAAAGCCTTTTATTCTTTTATTTTCAAATTCTGTGTGTTGGGTGGGACCTGGGGGTGTTGTTTTCTTTTCTTCTGTCTTTTGGGGTTTTTTTCAATAACAAGCTTCTATAAATACATTAACAACAAAAGGAGGGCTAAGGAGAATCTCCATCCTTTTTTGGATGCAGAAAAAATGTAGTGACAAAGGCTGAGGAAAAGACACTTAAGGCCTTCTTTGCCTAAGTAAGTAACACCAGTTATACTCACAGAAGCTGCCTGAATCCCAGAAACAGAGCCAGAAATGGTAAGAGGTTTGCTGACCTGGAGAAAGAGTCTTACGTTATATTAGGAGAAAACATATCAGTTTATGAGTGTGAAGATGCACACAAGGTGGTTAGAGATCTAGTCTAAATACACATCTATTCCTGAAGACCTTGCAGTGAAATTTTGGGATACACTACAGGGATAGAATCTTTGAAAAACGCTGCAGTGGTTTAGGAGATTTGTGCCCATTTATTCCATCCAGCCACAGGGCTTAAAAATACCCAATACACGCTTAAACGCAAGACCTGGGCATATGTTATTTGAAAACTTTTCCCCACAAAAATGTAATTATTCAAAACCTCTCAGACCATTCAAATTTGGGACTACCACCATCAGAACTAAAAGCAGGGATCAAATATTCCTCACCAGATTAAATAACATGCTTCTCTTTAAATGTTGTGCCTACAGCATTAATGGGGCTTTAATATGTATACCCTGTAGACAAGGCACAGAAGCAAATACAAAATGTGGTGACTGGCAAATTGCAGAATTAAATTTAACCAGATCATAATGGTATCATTTTACACCCACTTACAAGGATGGATTTAGACAGAAAAATGTGCAGTTCCCCATGCTGCTACCCGCCTCTGTATTCTCATAGAATGTTCCTGTCACCTCATGAAGAAGTTAGGCAGACAGGTATTTAAAACACAAACTACAGTGTGTAAACAGGTAGTCTTCTTTAAAACTGGATATTTCTTTCACTGCAGTACACAGTGCAAATACTAATTAAATTTCCCTTTTACATGGGAAAGATTCTGAATGGCAGTTATTGACTCCAGTAATACCTTAATCTCAGGCTTTCTTGTGACAACAATGTCTCAGCTGATGGGTTTCATGGCAAGACATGAAGAGCCACAGCACTTCTCTGGAAAAAAATTGGCTTCTGGGTGCACTGTGCACTGGGTAAAAAGTAGGATGAGAGCCCAGCCCAGAGAATGGTGGTGCATGGAGTCACATCCAGTTGGCAGACAGACATGAGTAGTGCATTCCCAGTGCTCAGAGCTGAGGCCAGCCCTGTTCAATTTCTCTATCAGTGATCTGGATGAGGGGAATCAATCACCCTCAGTCAGTTGGCAAATGACACCAATTGACTGGGAGTGTTGATCTGCTGGAGGGCAGGAGGGCTCTGCAGAGGGATCTGGACAGGCTGGACTGATGCTGAACCCGATTGTATGAGGTTCAACAAGGCCAGGTGCCAGGCCCTGCCCCTGGGTCACAACAACCCCTGCAGTGCTACAGGCTGGGGACAGAGTGGCTGGAAAGTGGCCAAGAGCAACAGGATCTGGAGGTGTTGGTCAACAGCAGCTGAACTTGAGGCAGGAGTGCCCAGGTGGTCCAGAAGGACAATGAGATCCTGGCCTGTGTCAGAAATACAGTGACCAGCAGGACCAAGGCAGTGATTCTCTCTCTGTACTTGGCACTGGTAAAACCACACCTTGAGTCCAGTTCTGAGCCCTTCACAAGAAGAAAGACATTGACTGAAGTCTTGAAGCATGTCCAGAGAAGGGGAACAAAGCTGGAGAAGGGCCTGGAGCACAAGCTCTATGAGGAGTGGCTGAGGGAGCTGAGTGTTTAGCCTGCAGAAGAGAAGCCTCAGGGGTTGCCTTATTGCTTTCTACAGCTCCTGGAAAGCTGGTTATTTCCAGGTGGGAATTACCCCCTTCTCCCAGGTAACAAGCAACTGGACAGTAGAAAGTGGCCTCAAGTCCCACCATGGGAGATTTAGGCTGAATTTTAGGAAAAAATTCTTTAATGAAAGGTTTATTAAGTGTTGGAAGAGACTGCCCAGGGAAATGATTGCATCATCCTGCCTGGGGCACTTGGAGACATGGTATAGTGGTGAGCTTGGCAATGCTGGGCTCATCATTGGACTTGATGATCTTAAAGGCTTTTTCGAACCTAAATGATTCTATAAAAGCTCTTATATTTTTTCCAATGTCATCTACTTTTTGTTTATTGGCCTTGCTCACTAAAATATTCAGGCTACTGGAGCAGGAAGAGTACACAATCAAGAATTAGTAAAATAAATTTGGCTTCTGCCCTGTTAAAACTATTTTGGAGATGTTACGTAGGAATTTACTGGCAAAATATTTTTTTAATTGTTTTTAGAAAGCAGTCACTTGTTGAGACTTAAACATTTTACATAAATATAGCAATTAAAAATTGTCCAGAAATGGTTTTGCAAGAATATATGGTAGATGTAAGAATGACACGAATACTTTCTCTTATTAGAAAAGTCAAGAGCACAGAAAGAGCCTGTAAGATGTAGAAAAACAGCAGCACAAAGGCCTAAACTGCAAACCTGCTTAGATATATGAGTGAATGCATGGTGTATTTCAGGGAGTAGCTAGATTTTATGCAAGTATTTGAAGAGATTCAATCATATATGTGGGCCAGGAAAATGGTGGAAACAGGATGAAAAAATACTTTTCTTATGAGGCTGTTGCTGTACTGTTAGCCCCAATGTGGCAAATCTGGAACCACCAGCACCCTGGTGTAAAAAATATAAGACAAGTAAGGATACGTCAAAAATTTGTGGGACAGTTTTGTGAAAGAGAAGAGTTTTAATACCCATCTACTTCAGGTTTACTTCGCAGAGTTAAAGGAAAAAAATCCCAAATCTATGCAAGGGCATGGTGGGGGCAGATACCAGCCAGCCCATTTTCCATCAGAGAGACTGTCTCAAAATGAAGACTCAAATACTGGATGAAGACCCCTTCCTTCCGACTAGTGGGTGAAGTTGTTACATAACATGCTGCAAGTTATGTGAGGAAGAATCTCCCAGGCTATTAAACAGATGGTAACTGCATTCACGTCCACATACTCAACAGAAGAAGATTGTTGTTCTCTATTTAGGATCTGTCCTTTCTTTGAAATACTGCTTCTGGCTTCAAGAGTCAGGAGGAATGTTCTTAACACTCTTAAGCAAAATAAAATTAAGTTTTCACCTTAAGGATATCTGTGGTTTTGTGTGGTGTGTGTATATATATATATGACTTCTTTCCTCTAATGACTGAGGATTTGGGTGAGAAAAACATTTCTTTTACGTCATGTTCCTTTTTTTTTAAAAGTTTTGACATTTCCAAAAAAAAAAAAAAAGTAAAATTAAAGCTATTATTATTTTTCCACAGGCACATTGATATTTTTGTAGCAGAATAATAGAAGAAAGTAGAATAAGAAGGATCCCCTTTTTTCTCCAACAATTGAATAACACTTCAGTACAAATAGAGGATGTTCTCACGTATTTGAGACCAGGTAGCTGAGATTAATGACTCTCATTATTGTACTAGTCTAACCAGTACAAGTTTTTCACATCATCTGCAAAGATGGTGATGTGCAGACAGGAAGACTGGAATTCTGATTGTGCATGCACCAACCAAGCTGACCACTTCACCCATTTGTGGGAAAGAAGGAGTAAAGGACAAATAAAATCAGGTCCACATCTAGCATTTGAGTCTTCATTTTAGAAAATCTCACTGATAGAGAACAGATCTGCTGGTGTCTCCCCCTGTCATGACCCTTACATACAGCTGGGATTTTATTCTTTCAACTTTTGAGAGAAGTCATTAAAGCAGATATCTTGGGGCAGCATCTGTATGTGGTTATACCAGTTAGCTCAGAAGTGAAAGGAACTATCTGTTCTCATAACTGATCTGCACATGGACCTGGGAAGAGACACTTAGAAGGAAATGACTTAAAAATTTGGGTTGAGTTTTTTGCCTTAGTCTTTTAAACCTGTTAAAATTCAGGGAAAAAGAAAACCAAGCTAAGTGGAACATTATAGTTTCTGTATTAAGTTTTTGATGAGGAGATGGTTGGTCAAAAGTGGAGCCAGTTCCAACATTACAGTTCTGTATGAAGATCCCCAAGTCCATATTAATTTCAGAACTCAGGTTCAACTGATGTATGAATACACCCATTGGGAAAAATGAAGATTTTTCCTCTTGTTGCTTGTTTGTTATTTTGCCCTTGCTCCACTTCATCTATTAGTAAATGAGAGCGTGCCAGAGGTGCTGGGAGTTGAAAGGGAATGACCAGGGAGACTGCTGGCATGCTGCCCTGCAGCACTGTCATTAGAGGGAACAGATTCAATCCAGATTCTGGCAGCTTCTCAGTGCACCCAAGTTTAAATCATTGCCATCCTAAGTGCTACATCTAATCAATGGACCTTGATGAGTGTCTCCTGGAAGCAGTTCATTCATGCTACCCTTTGAACCTGGGGATTAAGAGTTTATTTTACTGACAGTCTATGGAGCCAGAGTGACCACACGCATTCCTCAGGTGGCTGGGACAAATCCAGGCATCGGTGCTTTTCAACTAGATTGCTAAATTATGACAGAAACCCTCTAATCTGTAGTGTAACAATATGGTGGCTTTCCGTAAATGTTTGAGCTCCAGCTACATTTATTGCTTTCTTTAAGAGTGATTTATTACTATATACTATATGATTGTGTACCTGGAGTGGCCCAAAAAATTGTTTAGTTTCTTATGAAGCAGATGGAATACATTACCTTGAACAAAAACTGGCACTAGTGTTTGTTTTGTTCAATCTTGGAGCCAATTTGCATGTTAAACTGGAGCCTTCTGAAGGCAAAGGACACAGAGCACAGGCCAGCCTTAAGTTCCTGTGCAGGTATCCTGTATCAGCTATCCTGCTCACTCATTTAATCAAATAATGCCCTTTCACCCATTCTTTCTTATGCTCTTCTTTTGTATAAGACTTTTTTTTGTTGTTTTTTACCCCCAAAACACACACTTACTTTAGGACAAAGCAAGGGATTTTTGGAGGATGGATATGAGGTTAATTGCCTGCACTACCACAGGCACTTTGCATAATCTTGTTGAAGCTAGTCAAGGCCTCTGTCGTAATCTCCCATTTGTTAAACTAAGACTATAGTGGTTCTCAGCTTCCCAGCAATGTGAAACATTTGAGATTATTAAAAACTCTGATACACTGGGACTTGTAACTTGGACTTGGTGAACAAGGGAATATTGGAATTTAGAGGGCAGTTTAGATGGGATTTAGAAACCAGAATGAGAGAGTGTGATTGATACAAGAAATCCAGGCACTAGTGCAGGCCTACAGAGACCTTTATTTTTGCCAGCAGTTACTTGGGAACATGTATTTCTACTACTGGCATACTCAGAGTTACTGTCTTGACTGAGGTAACTAGGCACTTACCTCCCCTACTTGAAGCTATTGGAATTCAAAAATCAGGGCAAGAACCCTTAACAGCCAAAACAACAAAATCACAACACCAGATGCAAGGCACAGCACAGCAACACAAAAACTGAGATGCTGCATCCAGGTTTGGTATCCTACCTCAGGGTTAGCTGTGGCACAAGCAGAAAAACAAGTTATAATGTTCTTCTCAGATCTCTTGGGCTCAAACATACATCTTAATCCCGTGGTTTCCCCAACTACCAAGCTATAGCAGATTCTGATGTGCCCTTTGCTTTTCTTTTCAGAAGTTGCACCAGCACATATTAAATAACTCAGAAGATTCTTAGGCCAAAAACAAAACACATACAAGGGAAACTTGACTTTGTATCCCAGTGATAGGTGGTTGTTCCTCTGAAGGTTGGGTTATTGTCTTAGTATAGTCTATTACAAATATTTTCAATGTAGCCAATATTCCGTGGCTCTTCTATTACAGAAGAAAAAAGAGTCAGGATCATTCCTGCAACATCTCTCATTTCTGCTGAGCTTGGTATCTTCAATCATAACAAATTAACAGACTGGTCCTATATCTCCACCCTGCTTTTAATTTATTCCCACGTAAGGAGAAAACGTGAAAATTTCATACCAGGCCTCTCTCCTGCATAGAAGTTTTTTTGCTAAGAGGACCCTGTTGATTTCTATTTGCTGTACTTCACCATATTCAAAGAACGAAGCAGTCCTAGACAGACTTTTACAAAAGTGTTATGACCAAAGCTGTTAGGGGAAGAGGTAATATTTTAGACAAATCTCTCTGTCCAGTGTTTCTTAGTCACTGCAATTTTGTGTAGTATATTTTGAGTCTGTATCTACATCCTTTTACCCAATCAGGCCTTATTTTAAGCCCTTGAATTATTTCACTTACCATATTTCACTTCACTTCATTTATTGGCTACAAACCCTTTATTAGCTTTGAAATATTTATTTAACATGCACTGCATAAATGTTAGTTATTTGTGCCACTGTTCTGTGAGTTTATTAATCCTTGAGTCCTTCTCATAATATCATTGTCCCCATTACCAATACATACTTCAGACTTCAAATCTTATCTACAAATATTCCTGTTACACCAAGTGTGGCAAGCAACCCCAATTAATTGTTCCTGCCTATTCAAAGTAGCAACTACTTTTAAAAGACAAGAAAAAACAAGCTATGCATAACTACAGGTTGGAAGTGGCTTAATTTCAAGTGTCTGCTGTGGGGATTCATTTTATAGTCTGCTGCTGTTTTATATCACAGTATCACAGAATAGATGGGGTTGCAAATGAACTCTGGAGATCATCTAGTATAACCCCTCTGCTCAAGCAGGTTTGCCTAGAGCAGGTTGCATAGGTTTGTGTCCAGGTAGGTTCTGAATATCTCCAGAGAAGGACAGCCCACAATCTCTCTGGGCCAGAGCTTGTTCCAGTGTTTTGTCACTCCCAAAGTAAAAAAAAAAAACAAAAAAAAAAAAAAAAAACAAAAAAAAAAAACAAAACAAAAACAAAAAAAAAAAAACCCAAACAAACAAAAACAAAAACACCCCTTATATTCAGAGACAACTTCCTGTGTTTCAGTTCTGCCCATTTCCCTTATCCTGTTCCCTGACACCACTGAAGAGGGTCAGGCCCCATCCTCTTGACATTGACCCTGAAGTTATTTGTATGCATATCCTCAGACAGAGTGAAGATGTTACTCTGGATCTGGCTATTATGACCTTAGGCCTAAGAGAAACCTTCTGTAGTGGCAGCTGGATGGCCAAACCCATTTGGGTGGCAGCAGACCAAGCACAGGACAAATATATCAGGCTCCTGGTTATATTTTCCCTTGAGAGATGGCAAGGGACTCTGTGTTTTTCTAATTCCTTTAGTGACAAGAGAGAAAACATGCTCTATGTTTCAGGAAAAAAGAGATGTTTACAAATACTGGATCACCTCAGAGCTCACAGGGCAATTGAAAATGTTGTTGCATTGGTAAAGGGCTGGTCAGTGGGGGCTTGAGCACTGTCAGAACAGTCAGGAGAGGAAGGCAGAAAACAGAGACAGGAATGTAACTGGTATCATTACCCTCTTCTCTGTCATGACAGTAAGAAAATAAAAACTGGCATCTAAGCTGGTAAGCTGGATTTCATCCTAATCAATGTCTCTAAAGCATTTTACTACCTAAACTTCTTTCTGTGCCTCTTACTTCTGCTGATCTAATAAATTAGCTTCAGATTTAATAGGCACTGACTTCTACCTCAAGATTGAAATAAATTTAGCAAGAAATTCTAAAATGTCAGGATTTTTCTGAAATAGCTGTTTGTATGCTCAAAATTAGGCGTCACAGTGAAAGTATGATCATTTAGTTTTAAATTGAGTGTTAGCAGCAGCCTGATGTCTAAAATAAGTGTCTCCTAGTATAAAGTTCATTGAGCATTTATTGCTGTCTAGCTTAGCTCATCTTTGTTGAAAAATACTTGTTACCATTTTTTTATTTTTTTAATCATATTGGTACTGTCCCTCTTCCAGCAAATATCTTCACTGTGTCTATAACTGTTTAAAAAATCTTTCCAATCAAATTAGAACCATCCCCAAGCCAGTTTAATTTTCCCTGGCTTTCCTGGAGAGGTGGAGAGGTGAAAGCACAGCAGGATGCTTACATTCAGCGAGATCAGATTGAAAAGCATGTTTGAGAAACTAGGAAAACAGTAGGACAAGGGAGGAGAAATATTTAATTCACATAAAAAAATATGGGAAAAGAAGAACCTTAATAATTACTTATATAAAGGAACAGCCACAAAAATAAAACAGTGTGAACTTCTAGAGATTGATGAAGAAACAAGATAAAAAATGCATGTAATGGTGTAAAAAAGGAAGGCATGAAATGGCACAGAGCAGCTTAGTAAGTGATGGTCTTTATATATGAGGTACCGGTCACACATGCAGAAAAAAGGTGTTTTATCTGGGAACTGACAGGTGGTCAGTAAGATCAATTCATAGATGCTTGTGGAGGGGTCTAACATAGCAAGGGTGTGGTATGCAAAGGGACAGTTTAGATAATGCAGTATAATAACATTATATTGTTTATGACAGGAGATAAAATGGAGTTAAACCATTAAAGAAATTCTTAAAATGTTTCTTCTGTAGCCTGTTGCCAGTGCAAACCTTCAAATGTAATAGTGTCCTGCCTTTCTCACAGCTTTGACATTCATACTATTATGCAGTTTCACAAAGGTGCTGTGCAATCTGGGGAGCAATAGAAGGAAGGTGAATATTAACATGATGCCAGCAGTACAGTCAAGAACAACAAAAAGCTATTTAGCACACCAAACATCTAAACTGCATTCACAGCTTTGGGTGGACTTTTGCCAGCCTGAATTTGGTTCACATTCATGCCAGATCTATTTTACTGTGGGTTGGATACAAAAATTCAGTGAAAGTAGGGCATTTCCAAGACTCAAACCCAAAGCTTAAAGTGAAATTTGGAGCGTGTGAACCTTTGCAGCTTGAAACCAAAGAAAATGTTTGCATGAACCCTTGCTAAGCAAGCCCGCTGTGTTTCAGAGGAGCTCTAATAAAAACCACACTGCCATGAATCACTGAATATTCCGTACTTTGACTTTGTAAATTTATGTAAGTTCCATGACAGTCCTTTTAAAGAGTTCATTTTTCACTGAGCTCTGAGCCAAATCATGAAGTCGTTGATGAGTTTTGCTAAATCCTTACCCAACCTAATCCTACTAAAGTTAGAGGGAGATTTGACTGAGTAGGGAGAAAACAAAAACTGAGTCAAGGTTTGGACTTGGATACAGTAGCTTGAATTTATACAGTTTAAGAGCTTGAATAAATCTATCTCCACTAATGTGTATTAAACACAAACAAGTAACAGAAAACTCTGTTCAAAAACTAGTGAAAGACCAAATTCAGACTGTTTTCCTAACCTGCTCTCAATCGTGTTTGTTCACATCAGGAGAAGGTCTTTAATGACATAGCTAATGGTGTATTTTTCTCACAAAGTTGCTTCATTCAGTTTCAGGACTGGTCTGGCCACAGACAAGTCCTGTGTAGCTAATAAAGGTATTTTCTGCTACCGTGTCTCCATTCTTTAAGGCATTCAAAGCTCTGTAGAGAATGGTATGGGTTTTTACACAGAATGGACTTGTTAAAGCACTTGAGTATTTTCTTCTACAACTAAATTTCCCCCTTTCTCTACTCTCAGTTGAGGTGATGACAAGGAAAATAACTCAAAGGTGATCAGCAACTGGTTCTCTATGTTTTCAAAAAGTTGAAACACTGCCAAATTCTGAGAATTGAGCTGTGACACCCAAACCACTTCACTGATGCTGCCTTTGTGCCATTATAGGATGAACTCTGCATGTGTGTCTTCACTTCCTCCAAAATCAGTTCAGACAAAACCAGGCCCAGGACAAAAAAACTCATTGTTCAATGAACTTATCTAAACAAATCACTTTGGTTTTCCCCTTTGTTTCTTGCCCAGAAAAACCCAGGTTTCTCCTATAGTAACCACTTCATAGGCTAAAGCTCAGCCTGCAGTTTTTCTAGTCTGCAACCTCCTTGCTTTCTCACACCTTCCCTTAATCTTTGACTTTTCCCTGCCTGGCTGGCTATTTTCAATTTCTTCATCATATTTCAGTCTGTTTTCTGTGTCAATTCCAGCTACATTTCCTACCAACTCATCCCAGTTTCTCCAGTATCATGTTTTCATAATCCCCTGCAACCACCTTATTCTGGTTTTTATCTTATGATTCACAAGCCAATGTCTTTCTCTTCCTGATTGCCTTTGATGAATTCGACATGGCTTTGACAATTTTGGAGGTTGGTTCCCCACCTGGAAGCAGACACTAGGATGTGAAGTGACAAGGAAAGGTGAAATCCCATTTTGTATTCCTTACTAGGCGAGGAAACCAAGTGGGAAAGCACTTTTCATAGACATATTTCAATATATTTCTAAATGGTGGTCTGTAGGGTTGCCTCCATACAGTAAAGTTGAAATTTGCAAGCATGATTGGTAAGTATAGTGATCATGGAGTTTTTTTGGAGGTCATGGGAGCTGTTGTTAATATTTTTTTCAAGAGCTCAAAATTCAAGGAAATGTAGGTTGATCTTCAGATCTCAGCATGTACTGGAGAGATGCACAGATGCACATGAACTTCTACTGGTTCTGACTTCACACATACAGAGCACAAAGAGGCTACTTAAACAAAACAGTGAGCAGAAGTTATTAACATTAAAAGCTTGGGTTTTTCCTTCAACTCACTGAATGATTTGATTGGCAGTTGCCAAAATATCAGCCTGAGGCAGGCAAAGTCATGGAATATTTCAGTCCAAATGGTTAATGTTCTGGCATAGTTATAAGCAGCAGAAAACTTTATTTTATAATGGCACATATCAAACAACCTGAATAACATGGAGTGCTACCAGACAGACCTATAATTAGAATTGGGCAAGAATCACTTTTCCCATAACCTCCAGCATTTTTTTTTAGTTGTACATTGGCATAAACCCAACAGCTTTTGAGGTTTTACTAAAAAAAGAGAGAACAAAACCACTCCTATTAACTTGGTAATCAGAGTATTCACCTACACCCTCCACTTGCTGGAGATGAGCTCTAACTTTATATCTTATTTCCTTTATTTTTTTTCCCCTGGTATAGCTTCACTTTGTATATTTATTATTCATTGATCCAGAGAAAGCCTGTAAAGCTCAATACACAAAGATAATCTGGTATCTCATTTCTATGGTACAGTGCTTGAATGGTTTTATGGTTCCAGATCGTAATCTCTAGTTCAGCAGTCAGGAGACTCCCCTGGACTGTTAAAAGTCCAGTATGAGTCAGACTGATCCTGAACTAAATGAATTCCCAGGCTTCCCTGCTCACTCAGAAGTGGGGCTTTCTTTTTTGTGGTTTTTAACAGAAATTATATCCCTGACATGAGGAATCTTTTCTAAGCGGTTTTGGCCAAATCTGAAAGTTCTGCTTCTGACAGATCAATGCTATTCCAAAAGAATTTGTGAAACAATTTCTAGAAACCATTGGAAAACAAAAAGCAGTGTTCTGAAACCTGTGAGATTACTGCCAGGGACATTATAGTGTAAAAACCATCATGTCTGCTTTGGCACAGCACACATATTACTGCCTCAGTAGAGGTCATTCTGCAGCTTTTTGTTGTTGTATCTAAGTGAACTTTAAGAGGCTTAAGTTAATAAGTAACAGCAAAGTTATCCCTATGAAACCAAACCAGAGCCTGACAGCATTCTCTGTTTGGTTTGGATGTTGCAGCTGGATGCCTGAACTCCAGGAGAAGAAGCAGCCATGAAGACAACTTCTTCTACTGACCCCTGTGCTTTTACCATTCCCCATGGTGCAGTGTACTTCTGGTTTGCCCTAAAATTACTACGGCTTAGGGTCCAAAATAGATTCATTATTTCTTCTTCCTCTATAGTCTCACAAAAAGAGAAAATGAAACCCAAATGCATTATTATTGACAGTCTAATAGAGGAAAACATTCACAAAGATAATAAGAATAAGAAAGTCAGTTTTAACAGAGATTGGGACAAAAAAACAATGAATATGTTCGTGCTCCAATGTGTAATAAAACCTTCCTCCCAGAAGAAACTAAATAAAGAACCACCTTATTAGCTGGACAAGCTTAATAATGTCACGAGTCTCTTCAGAAGCAATGATGGTCATTTTGTTTTTCTCTGGTTACTTAAATACAGGGCAATGTGTTACATGATTTCTGTAAGGCCAGGAAAGCTTGAGGCCTCTGACAGCTGGAGTTTAGAGAGTGCATTGCTGACATCTGGTGGAAATATTTATAGTTTAAACACTGTAAAACTTTAAATAATGTTTTTGCAGCAGCAGAATTTTCCCTTCATGTGAGGGCATTTGGAAAATCTGGAAGACTAGAACTATAGAAATGTGAAATAAGGACATATATAATTTATGAAATCTAGAAAATATGAGCATTTGCTGTTTGTTGGTCTGTGATTCTGGGCATTTTCACTCTTTACTCACTGAACACTTCCAAAAAGTGTTGGAACTACCCCAAAACATGAAGTTCCAAACAACTTGAATAGTCTTAAAGTTGCATTCAAAATATCTATGGACCTATACAAAGATCTGAAGTAAGAATATAAATGAGCAATTATATCAGAAAATTTTTCCTTTAAATGAACTTGTATGAATGAATAACGTGTTCTGAAAATAGCCACATTTTTAAAAAGGCCAAAAAAGCATCATTATTTGTGTCCCTATTCAAAGCTGATTAACTTTGAAAAAAGGTAACATTTCTTACTTTATATTTTTAGTGACTGGTATCCCATCACCATGCAAATAACAATGAATAACAAATTACACTCTTCCCTTATGCCAAAACTTCAAAAATAACTTACGTGTTTTCCCAGATACTCATGTTTCTTGCTGACAAGTTAAAAGTCAAAGAACTGTTGGTATAGTATGAGCATAAAACTACTAAAGAAGGAGCTTTTTTTTCAGAATCCTTCTACTTAAATGAAAATTCAGAGATAAAATGCTCAATAGAAAACCACTATTCAAAATGGTTATTTCATATTTTTTTAAACTATGGAGTTATCAGAAAAATAAATACAAAAATTTTCAGGTATCTCTGATAAGATAGTTCTTAAAATGTTAAAATTCTATGTAGTTGTGAATGTTAGAAAAGATGAAAGGTTTTATTTATATGCAGTTATTTGCCACTCAAGCCTTCATGTCATATATTCTGTCTCAGGTACAGGCCTTTTAAAGTGCTGTGTGTATTGTCCTGTGAGTTTGTGGGGGTGTGTGGCTCCTCCCCAGTCTGATTTGTTTTGTAAAAATTTGCAATTTCTTTAGGTAGCATCTTGGTATAACCTTATATCATGAATCCAGGCGGTTCCCATCCCTGGCTGTTTATAGCAGTACTTATTATGAACTTGTTGTCTGCCTGACTTGTGAGGTGGTTGGAGTAGTGCTGGAATCACAGAAGTTGTGCAATATTAAGAAACCTGGATTTTTGCTGTTATTTAACAGTAAAAGAAATCAATGCAATCAGCACAAGAACACAAGAGATCTCAGCAGTGAGATTGCTGTGTTTCACAATGCTGGTAATGACAGATGTTACCAGGGAGCCTCACATGCAGGAAAGGATGCTGATGGAGAAGAAAACCAGAGGCTTCTGCCAGGACTGAGGCAGCAGCAGGTGAATGAACCTTCTCCATCTGACAGTCCCTGGCAGGCCTGGACACAGCTCTGAGTGCTGGTGAATCTCTCCTCAGCAGAAGGAAAATCTGCTATGCATCCTTACTTTTCAGATAAAATGAAAACACAGAAAAATGGGTGAGCTGAATTTCATGTTGCAAAAAACATGCTGGAATGAATTTTTCTCTGGTGCAGCCCTTCTGGAGCCAATTGAGTTTTGCTAGGAGAGGATCTGGCTAAATGACTTTGGAGGGAAGGTTAAACATTCTTCTTTTATTATCCTAGCCTGTACCATTACAGGGTCCTTTTGCTTGGCTAGCATAAAACCAATTCAAACGCTAAAATAATTAGAATGCTAGTTGTATTTGCTGTTTCAATATGAATAGCTCATGACATATGTCTCTGTGGAAACCTTTTGTACATGTAAGGCACAGTCTGTCAGCCATTTTTTTTCTCCAGATCTTTGTGCTATTTTTAATATAATTTTAACCTTTTTATATACACTCAGTCTGTGCCCCTGCCAGAATTGTATATTACAGGTTACACAGTTAGCAATACCTAGAGCTGAGGTATACCTTCTGCAATATAATACCATTTCAAATTTCTTATACCATTTTGCTTTAATAATAGTATGAGCATAAAATATCTCATGTTCTTTCAAACTAGGTCTTCATTTTGACTACCTTAGCAAACAGCTGAGTTTTTCTTTTTGATTGTATATTAGAGATTTGTTTTACTTGCCTGCTTGTTTGTTTGGTTTGGGATTTTGTTTGTTTGTTTCTAACAGCATAAGAGAATGATCTGGGTTGGAATGGACCTTAAAGGTCATCTACTTCCAACCCACCTGCCATGGCCAGGACACTTTCCACTAGACCAGGATGATCAGAGCCCCGTCCAGCCTGACCTAGAACACTGCCAGGGATGGAGCATCCACATCTTCTCTGGGCAGCTTGTGCCAGTGCCTCAACACTTTCATCATTCTCTCCCCACCTCTTTTTTTTTTTTCCTTTTTTTTTTTTTTTCTGTCATTTCCCATGAAAAACTATAGAAGAAGAAGTCTGATAAGAAGAAATGTCAAAACCAGAAAATTATGTATATGTATATGTATATGTATATGTATATGTATATGTATATGTATATGTATATGTATATGTGTATGTGTATGT